>BQKN01064979.1:28954-44059 GCA_022839385.1 Asparagus kiusianus | reverse complement strand
CTCTCTCTCTCTCTCTCTCTCTCTCTCTCTCTCTCTCTCTCTCTCTCATCTTTCTCACGAAATCACCGAACCCGCACCACCTCTGCCACCTGACAGCCGCCCGAGCTCCCGTCCACGCCGAGTCGCCGCCCCGCTCATCTCCGGATCCAACAGACCCGAACCCCAGCCCCCGCCTCCGGCTTCCCCCGTCGTCCTGACCACCTTCTCCTCATCACCGCCACCAGGCCGCGACCCACATCTCCACCTTAAGCCGCACAGCCGTCGCCCAGATCTACGCTCGACCTCACCCCGCAGCCGTTGCCTTGGCAGCCACCACCTCCGTTCTCCTCCTCCTCCGACGAGAAGCACTGCAGCCAACCCCACGCCTCCAGCCTCCACAAGCCGAGCTCCAGCCCTTACAACCACCGCCTCCCCTTCGCCGTGCCCGTCGACCTCCCCGCTGCCTCACACCGACAAACCGCCGTCCAGCTGCCCCTGAACTCGTCGACGACTCCTCCAGCAGCGACACTGTTAGCCACCATCGCCTCAACCCCACTCACGCCCTCCTCTGTTCCTCCTCACCGCTGCCACATCGATTCCCCTCGCCGGAGCTCTTCCCGAGTTCGTCACCGTGCTCCTCCGCGTCTGATCCGACCCGCGTCGTCGACGTCGACTCGTTCGACGAAACCCCTAGGCAAGATCCCTCTTGCCTGTTGTCTGGTTAATTCAATTTTTCATCTCTTATGAATTTATTACGTATGTGCGTAGATTAGTTTGTGCTGATATGATTTTAATTGTGCAGTTGTTGATAATATCGCGGTGAATATATGATGTGAAATGATGCTATGAATGATGAATAAGTATGTTAAAAAAATAGTTTATGGTTAATTTCGTGTTGTTTGAAAGGAAGAATATATTTATAGAGTATTTTTAGGATTGTTTATAATGAGAATAATATTTTAAAAGGGATTATTTCGAGAAAATAATTTTTTTGGATAAGGAGTATTTTTGAATAATTGTTATGACTAAAAGAATTTTATTTTAAGAAAAAGAGTATTTTAGATTGTTTTATAAAATATCATAGAAATCATTTCTAAATAAAAAAAGTATTACTGTTCATAAATAATAATGGAATATATTTTAAGAAGATCATTTTAGAATTTTTATAATGAGAGATAATTTTAAAGGAAATTATTCTTGGAATTAATAACTGAGATTTTGATTTTCGTGTGCAAAACATCTGTTAACAGTAGTTTCATCTTGCATTGTTAATAGCAGATTTACTCTCATACGTTTCTTATATGTGATCACGACCCATGTTCACACTTTATGACAATGACACTTAGCGTAACTACATTTATTATTGAGAATCATGAGAAGTACATGACTTTAGTGATATGTATGACACAGTCAGGATCTAGAATCTCGTGTGTAGTTGACCTAGAATTACGAGAATTGGGATGAGAAGTCTTGGTCCATGTGAGCGGTTGGGATTGTTGATGTATATTCCGAGCTCGCGCCGGTGAAGTTTGTGTAGTCACTGGGGTGGGTCTGAGGATTGAGATATTGTGATTGTGGTTGTATATTCCAGGCTCGCGCTGGTGAAGTTTGTGTAGTCACCGGGGTGGGTCTGAGGATTGAGATATTGTGATTGTGGTTGTATATTCCAGGCTCACGTCGGTGAAGTTTGTGTAGTCATCGGGGTGGGTCTGAGGAGATGAGATATTATGATTGTTGATATATATTCCAGGCTCGCACCGGTGAAGTTTGTGTAGTCACCGGGGTGGGTCTGATGAGTTGAGATATTTGTGTATTACGGGCTCGCTCCGGTGAAGTTTGTGTAGTCACCGGGGTGGGTCCGAGGAGTTGAGATATTTGTGATTGCGATCTATCAGTTATCCGATAATATGAACCAGTGACCTGTTGTAGGATGACTAGTTACATGACTTAGATTCTTGGCTAAGTATGATTCTTGTGAGACGTAGATCAGTTGTTTTTCTTTTCATACATAGATCGGGGTTAATATTTAATTATTTACAATTCGAGACATATGGTATATACATGAGGGTTTCCTTATTTGGATTATTTCGCTCGACGTACTACGCCTCGAGTTGTAGATTTTAAGTATTAATTACATCTATTGTATAACCTTGTTACTTGGATGGTTTCTGATCGCTACCTGCATGATCTTCTTACTTGGTTGATTTTTGGATTCTTCTGATTATTAGTATTCCAGTTGCACACCTCTATCATTATTACTATCATCACATGTTCTATTTTTATTTTTGTTATCACATTGACCACACATATATTATCATTATCGTTATTGTATTGTTCCTGCCTTGGGGGATCTTGCCGTGTGTATACACGCTGACGTACTCCTATTTTCTGGGTGTACGTCAGATTTAGGAGACAGACGACCTCAGTTCGGAATCGTACAGGAGCCAGATGATTCTCAGCCGGATGCCTTGCAGAAGGAGTAGAAGAACCAGCTGAAGCGTAGTGGGTTTCTTCGTAGTAGTAGTTGGACATTAAAACTCTTTTACCGTACTTTTCTTTAGTTGATGTTGGATTTAGTCTTTTAACAGTATTTTCTTTATGGACTATGTATTTCTTATTTTCTAGTTGGACTATTTTGTAATAAGGGTATGTTGGACCCATATTTTCATGTCTGGGATGATTTACTGTTGATGATATGTCTATTTCTTATTCTGGGTTGTCATTATATTCTTGCTATGTGTGATCGGGGACCTGTGACTTCGTATTATATTTATTTCTAGACGCTTAGCGCATTGGATTGAGAAGAAAAGAAAAAGAAAAAAAATAGTGTATATTTCTTCTCAATCTAATACGTCGCGGGCTTCTTCACGTTCCGATTCCTGGGTATTTTGGGAAACGGGGCGTGACAGATTCTATCCCATTAGATATGTAAACGTGACGTGTATATGTATTTATGTTTGTTCAAGTGTACTTTCAATTCGTCAAAATTTCGGCAGCACCTACCCGCTGTTCTCCGAGTACACTATAGTGGGAAGGATATACTCATGCATATCCCTCCGCAATTTGTACACGGAGAACAATGAGTAAGCGCCGCCGAAACTCTGATGAAAAGAAAGTACACAAGAACACAAGTAAATACATATATACACGCCATGTTTACATACATAACCCGTCCACACTGAACAGATCCAATAAATATTTATATATAAGCCCCCTCTCACATACGCGTACAAAAAAGTTATCGGACCGAACAAGATGGTCTCGTATCCGCCAACGATCCTGTACGCGTATGTGACAAGTAAATTAAAGAGATTATATATAGTATTTATTGGACGGGGTATTCTACGGCTCAAAAATATGAGTGTACGGTGTGTGTAGTTTCTATGTAATTAGTGATATAATAGTTACGCTAACCCCTTATCCTCACCCTCACCCCCACCCTCACCCTCACCTAACCCTAGCCCTCAACCTCAACATCACCATCACCTAACCCTAACCCTCACCCTCACCCTCACCCTCCCCTAACCCTAACCCTAACCTTAACACTCAAACTCACCTTCACCCCCACCCCCCACTCTCCGCCCTCACCCTCACCGATCTCTAACCCTAACCCTCACCCTCACCTAACCCTAACCCTAACCCTCAACCTCAACCTCACCATCACCCCCACCCCCACCCTCACCCTCACCTAACCCTAACCCTCACCCTCACCCTCCCCTAACCCTAACTTAACCGATAAACTCACCCTCACCCCCACCCCCACCCCTCGCCCTTACCCTTACCGATCCCTAATCCTAACCCTAACCCTACCCTAACCCTAACCGAACCCTAACCCTAACCCTAACCCTAACCCTCGTCTAACCCTAACCCTCACCGAACCCTAACCCTAATTAAAATTAATTTTTTTTATATTATAATTTATCAAGATGAATATTTTTTATTAGGGTTTGGGTTTTTTACACAATTTTTTTATTTTACCAAAATTAAACTCTAATTGTAAAAGTTAAATTATAATTATAATAAATAATAAATCCATCTTTCTCCCCCCTCCTTTAATCTCTCCTTCTCTCTCCCTCTCTCTCGTTGGCCGATGCCGGCGGCTGTTGGTCGGCTCGCTGCCGGTGTAGGCCGACAAGAAAGAGGGAGAGAGAAGGAGAGATTGAGAGGGGGGAGAGAAAGAGAGAGAGATTGAGGGGGGGAAGAGAAAGGACACACCTTGAGAGAGAGAGGGGGAGAGAGGGGTGACGGCGGCGGTGGCGGAGGGGGGGAATCGGACAGGGGGGATCGGACGGGGGGGCGGAATGAGGAGAGGGGGGGCAGGATTCGCACCCGGGGGGAAACCTAGGGTCAGGCGCGGGCTGCCCAAAAAATTTGGGTGCCCGCGCCCAAAAAAATTTCGCCCCAGATTTTATAGCGACGAAATTTCCGTCGCTAAAAATTCTTTAGCGACGGAACTTCCGTCTCTATAAAAAATTTAGCGACGGCAAATTTTGCCGTCGTAATACATTTTAGCGACAGAACATTTTACGTCGCTAAAATGAAAAATTCCGTCGGTAAAATTTTTTACCCACGGAAAAATAGCAACGGAATTTTCCATCGCTATAACGTGACATATAGCGACGGAAATTTCCGTCGCTATTTTTCCGTGGGTAAAACCCCATTTTCTACTAGTGTTAGTCTTCCTTAAAGTCATGTTGCCTCGAAGGGTGCTGCTCAGAAGACTTGGGCTTCTATCTTTGAGCTGACTTAGGGGCTGGAGTAGAATCAACAGCCATGATCTCCTTCCCCCTCGACCGAGAAGGGATCTTAGGAGCACTTGGTTTCGAAGCTCCTCTTTTAGATCGAGGCTCTTCGGCTTCCAGTCTTTTGATCATGTTTTTCATCTGCTCGCCTTTACGAACAAGTTTCTTCTAGGTTCAGGGTTCCACCATGCCAACCTTAGATAAAACATCGATCGAGAGATTGTTGTGATGCATCTCGATCAAGGTGCTTTCAAAGACCTGATCCCGTCAATAAAGCGATCGATTCCTAAATCTATTTACGAAGTCGTTGACCGACTCCGTTTACTTTTGCTTCTCAGCGAGTAGAGTGTCCATCGACACTTCCGTATCGTCATCAAAGAATCGAGCCAAGAAAAGTTTTTCCACATCGGCCCATATTTTGATAGAGCCTGGTTCCAGCTTGCGAAACAATTCAAAGGATACCTCTCTTAGGGTACCGATGAACAGTCAGGTGAGGATATGATCATTCCTAGTGAGAAATCCTGTTTGAGACAGGAAGTAGTAGATATGTTATGAGGGAGATCCCTTTCCATCAAACTGGACTAAGCTCATCGATTTGAACTTTGTCAGATAGGGAACTATATCCCATTCGACTAGGTATGACCTGACCACCCCCAGCTTGTTCATGCTCTTTTGGAGCTTCAGGACGTTGAGTTGACTTTGGAACTCATCAAGCCTCTTACCTCAGGGAGTGCTGCCAGCATGTGACGCTCTTCTTGAAGACTTGGATGAATAATATGAATGTGATCCTCCTCGGTTGTGTTAGGGTAGTAGGCTCCCGCTCTCAGTTCCTCGAGGATCTTCGGTGGTTCCATGAATCCCTCTTCTTCTTCTTGTTCAGAAGTTGTTCCATCATTCCCCTCAAGCGATAGGACACCTCCCTCGAACGCTTACGTCGAGTTCGCTTCCCTTGGACGATACGATCAAAAATGCGACTGAGCTTCAGTATGCAGTAGAAGCTCTTATGTGATTGAATTCAATTCTACTCGAGCTTGATGAGTATCAAGGCCAAATGCTTAGAGAGGGTTACAATGCAAGAGTTTGCAGAGAGCTAATGAGCCTTAAACCTGAAAATTCAAATTGAGTCCACTTCAACAATCCAAGCTTATAGCTAGGAAGGTTCTACCAAGCAAGCCAATGAAGTTCTCTATTTGAAGAGCCTTGAGAATGCCAAGCTTCTCCACCAAATTATTAGATCACCTTCTTGTTTACTGAGCTCTACTTGTTGGCTGAACCCCTTTCACGTTGGCAAAAGGATCCTATAAATAGGCAAGGGATAGCATGGGTCATCCCTTGATTTGTGGAATGTGACCACTAATAGGAGTAAGAAGTAGTATACTCCTCATATAGCTATGCGATGTGACCACTATAAGAGTGATGGGAGTCATGCTTCATTACCCAGGACGTGGGAAGTGGGTGGACCCACTCCCACGAGCAAGCAGCCACTTGCACTGTTTAGGCGGGGCTGACAGGCTTGTAGGTGAGCTCGAGAGCTGCTTGAACGTTCAGACGATCTTACAGGAGAGCTAAGAGAATAGGCGAGGTCAGTTGCCGAGCCTCTCGAGCGTGTGAGCTGGCGTTCGTTGATAAGCTGAGTTCGTGCAGGCGAACTCATTGCAGGCGGGCTTGACACATGCGGGCGAGCAAGGCGTTCAGGCGAGGTCGAGCTCTGCTGGCGAGCTCGATAATAAGACAAGCTTAACTCATGCTGGCGAGTCAAGCAAATAGGCACGGTTGGCACGTGCAGGCGAGCCAAACAAACAGGCGAGGTTTGGCTCGTACAAGCGAGCCAAACAAACAAGCGAGTATGACTTAGCCTCAGACGAGCTTGACTTGTGCTAGCAAGTCAAGAGAACAAGCGAGCTTTTGCTTGACCTCTTGAATGCAGGCAAGCTTTGCTTGCTTTGAGCATGCAGGCGAACTCAAATAGGCTAAGTTTGTGCTCTCTTGTGTAAAGGCAATTTTTATTGCCTACAGTGTTATAGATAACCCTCTCAATTTTGGTGCAATTTTACATAACTCATCTCAACTATAGCGTGTCTCATAAAAACTCCCCTAATCTTTTACACTTCTATCAACAAGCCCCCTTAACATAGTTACTTCAATATGTGATTTGAACAAAATGCCCTCTTGAAGAAAACAATTTTAATTAAAAAAGCCTCAACCGATAATAAAAGGACCACAACCTATTTACAATTATTTTCCCTCTATATCACCTCTTTTTCTTTCATATGGCAAAAATCAAGTTAATTCTTTCATGATTGATTGATATTTTGGTCTTTCCAAGTCAAGAACTAGTCATATAATTGATAAAACTCATTGATATTAGTTTTGAGAGGTTTGGTTTAAGTGAGAAAAGTTCTCAGAGGTTAAGTTAAATTTTTATAAGTTGAGATAGATTATCTACAAAACACCCAAAACTTAACAAAGATTTACTCATGAAAGGGGAGATCGGCATGCCCCTCATAGTTGAGGGGGAGTTTTCTAAAATTAACCCTTAAACAGAAGCACAACTTAAGACACACGTGACATCAAATTTGTAGGAGTGGAGTTTATAGCAAGTCTATCCCTCAATGAACTGGTTTGGCTTATTTGTCCTTAAATTTATCCTATACATCAACTTTGAAAATCTTTTGCTATAAGAATCTCTAGGACAATTTAATATTTATTTGGGATGGGTATATGATCCTTCTGATTCCCCTTATCTTTCATGATTTGTAATAAATTATTTGAAAAAAAATAAATTAAGTTGTCATTTTATATTGCTCACATTCTTAATTCTAAGTTTATGAAGCTCATAGCTTGGATACGAGTATTATTACAAATATTGTATTCTTCTAGCTCCTTAAGCTAAAATTTTTGATGTTGTTTAACATTGGATAGATATGAATTAGTTTGTTAAATTATAATCAATATGAGTGCATAATATGTAAATTATTCTCAGACTATATTTTATAATTTACTGAAAGTAGAGAGTAATTATTTTGATAGATCAATTATTAGTTGGAAAGATGTAAAAAGAGTATAACATCAGATTTTAGAATTGATCATATTATTTATATTTTCTTTATTGTTTGAATTTGCACATTCTAACTTAGAAAATTCTAGAAAAAGTTCTTAAATATCTATAATACTCGGTCACCGAATAAACAACAGATGGAAGTGATTTTTTCAGAAGTGAAAAAAATCCTTACTAAGTAGATAAAAGCTAACATTTTTCTTAGATGAATTCAAGAATGTATTTATTATTAATAATTGTAGGTTTTTTCGTATTGATCTCTTACATCATTAATATTTTGAAATTATACATTCAAATTACTAATTAATTTTAAATTATTAATATTTAAAGGCTTTAAACATCACTATTTTTTTTGGAAGACAAAATGTTAAAATCGACCATGGAAATATTTAAAAAATAATAATATATTATGATAATTATAAGTTTTTTTTGCAACTATGTTATAGTAAATAAATAAACTTAAAGTAAATAATTATGATATTTGATCGCGTTCAGTGCACGTGCACTCCACTTAGTTAATTTAAAAGTGGGAGTTATAGAAAAACTTTTCATAGACAATATTATCTCTATTATTTTTTACGTATTACATTTCAATCCTAACTAAACTAAATTAATTATCATTATTAATTAATTAATAATATTATATATCACTTGTCAAATTTTTATAACTAAGGACATCTTATAGAATTATAAGTAATCTATGAGAACAAATATTTAAATATTATTTAGGTATTAATCCCTTGATTTTAAATCTTTAATAATTCTATATTAGTCTCTAAAAATTTTGAAAATTTCTTAAAATTTTAGGGAATAATATTCAATTATTATAGATTTAAGAGTTCAATATGTAAACAAGGTATATTTAAAAGAATGGTTATTTTCTGAAAACGCCTCAAGTACAAGGTTGTCTGAGAGAACACACTCGACTCATTTAATTTGAGAAAAACCCCCTAATAATGGGGTGTTGTAGATAACCTCTCTCAAGTTTGGTACAACACTAAATTTAGAAAAAAAACCCTCAACTTTTGGTGTGTCCTATAAAAATTCCCTAGCCTTTTGCATTTCTTTCAATAAATTCCAATAATGTGTTTGCTTTAGCATGTGACTGGGATGAAATGTCCATGTAAAAAAAACCACATTTTAGTTGAAAAGAAACCCTCAACTGATAATAAAAGGATCCCGACCAATTCACGATGCTTTTCTCTTTGTGTCTCTTCTTTTTCTTTCATCTGGAAAAAACTAAGGTAATTCTTTTATGATTGAGGGTATTTGTCACATAATAGATTAGGCTCAATGGTGTTAGTTTTGATAAGTGTAAAAAGAGCGTAAAAAAACCCCTCAATTTTTTTTATTTTAAGAAATTTCCTTTAATTTTGGGGTACAGATAATTCATTTTAACTTTAAAATTTTGACCCCCCCCCCCCCCCCTCCCGCGCCACACACGCAATTAGTTAAGGGAGAGTTTATAAATTATCAATAAACAAACCGCAACTTAAGACCCATGTGACATCGATATTATAAGAGTGGATTTCATACCAAGTCTATCATTCAATGGACATATTTAGATTGTTTGTCCTTAGATTTATCCTTTACGTTAACTTCACAAATCTATTGTAAAGCTTCTCTAAAATATGTTTATTTTTATTTAGGATGGTATGAGACCTTTTGATTCTTCATGCCTTCCACAATCTTAAACTATTAATTGCAAAATAAATTATGTTGTTCATTTTACATTACTTACCTTTCTTATAAGTTTATGAAGCACATAACTTGGACATGAGTAATATTGTGGATATCTGATTCTTCTTTCTCCTTAATTTAAATTTTTGGATGCTATTTAACATTGGATAGATCTAAACTATTTTTTAGAATACAATCTGTATGAGTGCATTATATGCACAAGTCAATTTGATTATATTTTATAGTTTTCTGATACTAGAGAGTAATCATTTTGAAAATTTTAGACAAATTAATCAGTATAATGGGGAAGATGTGGAGGGATTATAATATTAAGTTTGGAATTGCTCACATAATTTGTGTTTTTTCCTAATTTTGCACTTTTTTAACACAGAATTCTAGAAAAAAACTTTTAAATTACTATAACAGTTGGTTGTTGAATGTAAACAATAGGTGGAAATGATTTTTTATAACTAAATAAAATCCGTTAGGGCTAGATAAACCTATCTTTTTTTATGAATTCAAGAACTAATTTTTTTCATTAATAATCAAATACATTTCGATATTGGTCTCTTAGATAATTAATATTTTGAAATTAATCTGTCAAATTATTAAAATTGATCTTAAGTCATTAATGTCTTAAGACTTTAAACTTCACTATTTCTTTGAAAGGCAAAATGTTGAAATCAATAATGTTCTACACACGGAAATATCCAAAATATTTAATATATATGGTAACTATAAACTTTTTCACAATCATGTTATAGTAAATAAATAACATAAAATACAAATTAAGATATTTAACCACGTGCAATGTACGTCATTCTGTCCAGTAATCTATAAAAAATATAAGTTATATGGGATACATTTTGAACCCGATCTAAATCTACCCGCTTGATGATGGATCTAAATATCGACCCGAATTAGTTTTGAATCGATCCGGATCAAGCATTACCTAGTCCTATACAACCGGACCCATTTGTAACAATCGAACTATGAACCAATAAGACTAAATTTTGGCTACGTGGATGAAACCATGATTTTAAAAAGTTCATTTTTTCCATCACAAAAAAGGAACCATGATTTGTAATTGAACCATAGTTACATAAAATAATTCAAAATTTAAGTCTTAATAGTATGTACACATAGACTAATACAAGTAAGATCTGAATCACAGTTCATTAAATGCTATAAGTAACCTTAACCATCATGCTAGAGCACTAATTGCTTGACAAATCAATACTGGCAAGCTACAAATTAACTAATGAAGATGCTCCAGATCAAATATAAAATTCATGCTTTAGAACTGAATTACTATAACATTTTATTGAAGGATATAAGCTATGTTTGAATATTTTTATTTCTTTTGAACAGATTTATGACTTGTATCGTTGTGTATAAGCAAGAGTTTCAGATCTAATCTAGGAATGGCCGTGAATATAATAACGGTACTACAGAAGCAAGACACAAAAAATTGAGACTATTTGTTACAAATCATAGAGAGAAATTACGAGTATTTTGAATTACACGTTTTTATGTAAAATAGTATGTAGTATAGTAGTAAGAGTACAAAAATAGTGCAACAATTTTAGCATAGTTAGCATTTTTCATCAAATGTTAGTAGTCCAAAAACAAATAGTTGACTAGAATTATCACAAAAAATAACAACTATATTTGTCATTGTCATGATAATTGTCAATTCAAGAACCAGACAGTTCCACGAATTCATCACCGATTAAAAACTGAGGTGCAAGAAAATATAGATAAGCATGAATAAAACTTATAATCATTCATCAATATTTTTTAAATAATTATAATAATAATTATTAGAATAAAAGAGAACCATTTGTTACGGAAACCTAAAAACAATGCCCAGTTGGGCTTACTCACTTTCGTCTACCTGCCACGCCGTTATCAAGGGCTGTTGACAGTTACCAATCATCGACAGCGAAGCTCTTTTTTTTGTGTGCCTTCTTTTTATTCTTCTTGTCAATGGAATGTTAGCAAAGTTTTTGTTCGTGTTTCTGATAGTTTTGGAATGGCTAATTAGCACTTAAATTATTCCAATGCGAGAGCATTTGCACTTACATACGCTCATATGTTTTTTTTTTTGAAAAGACAGGTAAGGTAACTTAACCAGCCAAGTCCTCAACAACACTCTATCTCAAAAACAAAGGGATAGAAACAGACCAAAAATAAGAGGACAAACAGTCAACCGACTTAGCTAGGGAATTGAATGAGCAACACCATTACCAGTGCGCCTTACATAAGAAACTTAAGAGCAGCCAGTAATAGTCAGACCAGTATGAACTTCATCTACAATAGGAGTCAATGAAGCAAAAGGAGAAGGAGAGTCCACCAAGGGGACAACCTTTAGAGAGTCAATTTCCACTACTGAAATCCTCCAGTTCATACGCCGAACAAAGTGAATACCTTTCAGGACAGCCAATAGCTCTGCATGATCCACAGACATAGGACCCCTGATCCCCATAGAAAAGCAACCAATCACATGTCCATGGTGATCCCGAATAACACCTCCCAAACTAATAATATCTCTTTCCAGAGGAACAACAACATATGTGTTGAGCTTTAGCAAACCAGGAGTAGGGGGATACCAAGCAGAAGGCCATTTGGAAGGGGTGACAATGTCACGGGAGAGACCTTTAACTCTATCCCCTTCCTCCACAAAACAGAGAATCCGAGTCACCAAGACTGAGGCTTCTCTAACGCCGCCACCATGAGAGCGCATATTCCTTTCCCCCAATATAAACCACATGGTTGTGAAAGCCAAAGCCAGAGAGTCCTCAGGACAAACAGAGGTGAGATGGAAAAGGAAATCACCACAAGACGTGCCTCGAAAACCATTAATCACTTTCCAAAGATCTAAGAACTTCCACACTAAACGAGCAAAGGAGCAGACAGTGAAGATATGAAGGACGGACTCAAAGCTAGTAGCACAAAGGCGGCAACTAGGGGGCACAGAGATCCCCCTGCGAGATAAACCAGCTGAGGTAGGGAGAGCATCATAGAACATACGCCAAAGGAACACTCTAATCTTCGGTGAGATCTCTGCATGCCAGATTAAGGACCACCACTTCGCTACCCTAGTTGGATGTGTGTGTGTGTGTGTATGGAAGAAAAAAAAACTTCTAGCCCTTAAAATAAAAAACCAAATATGTCCCACCCCAAAATCAAGTCAACATGTTAAAAACCTCCAAATCCACATTTTAATGCGCCTAGCCCTCGGACCTAATGACATCTAATTATTACTTTTATTTTTCTCATTGTATGCCTACTTCCTAGGGCCTTTATCTCCCTTTGTGCACCCCCCACCCCCCGCACCCTCCCCTTTTCTCTGCCAACATAAATCCAAAAAGCACATCTTTCTTCTTCCTCTATCTTTGTAATTTTCTAAAACTAAGGTTAGGATTTTTTTTTATAATGGCGGGAGATAACGCATCATCACTGAATCCTCTATCACATTACTCACCTCCATCGCCATACTATTCATTTTCACTTCCGCCAAATTACCATTTTCGCGGCCCCATTGCTACACTTTTCTTCATCTCTTCTGCCAAATTCATCACCATTAGTGCCGAATTCATTACCTCTCCCTCCCAAAAATTTACCACTACTCATCTCCTTTGCCACCACCAATCTCCTCGCCACGTCTTCCTCCAAATTCCGTACTCCACTACTGTCTTCGATGGAGCTTCCATCGCTGCCACAGTGTATGACTGTGTTAAAAATATATTATGTTGAATGTTTAGCGTGTAAGCAGCTTTATTGATAAATATTATCTCTCAGTACTATCTCAGCTTCTAGACATAAATATCCAGTTTATTTTACTAGCAAAACCTTCTGTCATGCATGCACTCCATGATTTGCTTGCATACTGTCTCCATGAAAGGTTAGATTCGTAATGTTCGTGCCTTTCTTATCCAACTATTAAAGTACTCAGCAATATTTGAAGTAACATGGCCATGAATGTAAACCACGTGAAAAAACTCATAAGTTTGACGACTAATATATAACCTAAACAATTAATGTGTAACTTAACAAATTAACTGTAACCTTAACAACTAACGTGTATCCTTATCAACTAAATTATAACCTTAATAACTAAGCTATATATGTAACAACTAATGTGTATTTTTATCAACTAAACTACAACCTTAGTAACCAACATATAAGCTTAGCAACTACGTTATAAACTTAATAACTAAACTGTAATCTTAATAACCAAGCTATGAACTTAACAAATAACATGTATCCTTATCAACTAAACTGTAACATTAACGACTAACATGTACACAATAGCTATGCTGTAAACTTAACAACTAACTGTAATATTAACAACTAAGCTAAACTTAACAACTAATGTATATCCTTATCAACTAACATTAACAACCAAAATATAAACTTAACAACTATGTTATTACTTAACAATTAAATTATAACATTAACAACCAAGCTGTAAACGTAACAACTAATGTGTATCCTTATCAACTAAATTGTAACCTTAACAACTACGCTATCAACTTAATAGCTATACTGTAAATTTAACAACCAATCCGTATGGTTAACAACTAAACTATAACTTTAAGAACTAATAAAAAACTCAGCAACAAACCAAATTAAATAATATCATACATTATACCAGGGAAATAAGCATTTACACATCTCTCTAGGGATTAATTCATTACAATAACAAAAGCCCTTTGATCTATCAAAACCAAGTCTTTCATAAAAATTGTCCTCGATCGTCACTCTCTTCACCCTTCCTCCCAAAAGTTTTCAAATTCAAATTAAAATAACCCAAATCAAATCTATATTCATCAACCTCTCCTCAAGTTATTTAGAACCCATCAACTAATTTCAATGACATCTCAAGCCTAATCAACCTCCATCATCTCCATCGGCGAACCAAATCAAGCCTATCATCATCATCATCCAGCCAATGCCATCTTCAAGTACAACATCATTACCTTCATCTCTTGCCATTTTATACGGTCCTGCTCCGACGACCCTGGTAGTGAGGATCGATAGGAGAGGGTGGAGACGTCAAAGTAGGTACTGGTTTGGGTTTTGGGGAGGAATGAGTGGAAATGGATGTTGCAAGAGGAATCAAGGGGAGGAGGAGGGACAAAGTGAATGGGTTGTTGGTGGCCCTATAGAAAATTTCTAAGATACAGATGTTATTGTAGAGGCAATAGAAATGAGCTAGGGTCTTAACATCATTGCCGGTGACAACGACAATAGAGGTTTTAGCATAAATGGAGGTTGAGAGTTATTTTGTTTGATAAAATGATAAAGGAAGGAGTGCGTAGAGACAGATGGTGCTCTTTGTTTTCCTTTCTTCTTCTTTTTTTAGTAGTGGCATTGCTGGCAAAGAAATTGGGAATGCAAAAGAGAAGGAAGATCACAATGGGAAGAAAGGGATGAGTTTTGTTTAGTTTTTTTTTTAGGGAGAGAAAGGATGGAGGCATTTTGGGGTTTTATGAAAAAAGTACACTTATGGGGATAAGTGTGAGTTGGAAGGAGTTGATTGCTTATAAATTTTGATTTTGGGGGTACTAGGTTTATTGAGTAAGTCTTGGGGTTTAGGCAAATTTGTTTTTTAATTTTAGGTGGCAGAGGAATTTTTCG
>BQKN01064979.1:13822-23954 GCA_022839385.1 Asparagus kiusianus | reverse complement strand
AACAACAATCCCAACTTTTGCTGAAAACAAACTGGCGACCACAGTGGGAGCCAGCGGCCTCGTTGCCGAGACCGCCGTGTCGCAGCCGATAAAGATTATAGTCACTGAAGAGATCGAATTCGTTGGCGCTGTCTTTGACGAGCTCTCTTCGGAGGATTGAAGAACGCTGGTGCTACGTACCAACGAGCCATGACGAAGATCTTTCAAAAACATTTGCGGAAGACCGTCGAATGCTACGTTGATGATCTGGTGGTTAAAAGCCATGATAAGAATGACCACATTAAAGATTTGAAGACGATGTTTGATCTTATGAGAAGTCACCAGCTAAAAATGAACCCGACTAAATCCTTCCTTGGAATGTCGAGCGGTAAGTTTCTTGGATTCGTCGTCACCACAAAAGGTATTCATATTGATCCTGATAAAGTGAAGGCGATACATGAGCTGCAACCCCCGAGAAATCTTAAAGAACTCAGAGGATTGCAAGGTCAATTGGCATATATCCGTCGGTTTATCTCAAACTTGTTCGGAAAGTGTCAACCGTTTTCTAAACTCGCAAAGAAAGGCGTGTCGTTCATTTGGGATGAAGCATGTCAGAAGGCTTTCGAGGATATTAAAGCATATCTAGTGAACCCACATATTCTCGTTGCACCAAAATCAGGCAAACCGTTTTTGATTTTTCATTGAGTACGTTCCACGTCTCCAAAACGCGTATGCAGACGCATTGGCGGCCTTGTCAGTATCATTGGCTCAACCTCCCGAAACAGAGCAATTGATTACAGTGAGGACTCACCAACTTATCGTTCCAATCTACGACTCGGATGTTAAAGAAGCATACTCAACAGCAGTTGAACCCGAAGTTCGAGATTGGCGCTTTCCCATTATCGACTACGTCCTACATGGTATATTGCCTGAAGATGTAAGAGAAAGGGAATCGATTCGGCGAAGAGCACCGAGATTTTACTACAACGCCACAGCGTAAATGTTGTATCGACGATCGTACGACGGTCTTCTACTCTGTTGCTTATCCGGCAAAGAAGCGGAACAAGCACTCAAAGAGGCGCATAATGGAATATGCGGTGCGCATCAGCCCGGTCCTAAACTCTGTGATCGACTTAGAAGAATCGGGTATTATTGGCCAACTATGGTAAAGGATGCAGTTGACTACGCACGACGATGTGAAGTGTGTCAGTTACATGCAAATTATATGCACCAGCCTCCCGAGTATTTACACCCATCGGCGACGTCGTGGCCATTCGAAACTTGGGGTATGGATATCGTAGGTCCTATTTTTCCACCTTCGGTTAAAGGGGACCGCTTCATTTTGGCAATCACCGATTACTTGTCAAAATGGGTAGAAGCAGTTCCACTTAGAGAAGTAAAGACGAGTGATGTCATCAAGTTTATCAAACACCATGTCATTTATCGATACGGTGTTCCAAGGTGAATAGTACATGATAATGGTCCTCAATTCGTCAGTAACGCGTTCATCAAGTTCTGTGGCAAATTCAGGATTAAAGACGTTTCATCGACGGCTTATAATCCCACAGCTAACGGATTGGCCGAAGCGTTTAACAAGACCATCATCAAAATCTTGGCAAAATTGGTGAAAACCAATAAACGAGATTGGGACGACAAACTCGGCGAAGCTTTATGGGCTTATCGCACAACTGTCCGTACACCCACCGGAACAACCCCATATGCCTTAACATATGGATGTGAAGCTGTTCTGCCACTAGAAATATAAATTCCTTCTCTTCGTATCGCTCTCACAACGGGAATGACGACGGAAGAACATCATCAGAAACGTCTCGAGGAATTAGAGATGTTAGATGAGAAGCGCTTGGAAGCTCAACAACAGATCGAGTTTTATCAAGCCAGAATTTCTCGGACTTTTGATAAAAGGGTCCGACGACGAAGTTTTAAAGAAGAAGATCTAGTTCTTGCTGTCCGAAGACCTATGATTCTCACTTCTAAGAAGAAAGGAAAATTTGAACCTAAATGGGAAGGGCCGTTTGTGATAGAAACAGTATATTCAAACGGTGCATATCGCCTGGTTACTCAGGATGGCAACAAATTAATGATGCCAATAAATGGGAAGTTCCTGAAAAAGTATTACCCATAATACGTTCAGGATAACCTATGTAAAACGGAAAGTTCCTAGAGAGTCCTATACAGGATATCTCAGGATAATCCGTTATCAGTTGATTATCATGAATGGAAAATGATCATACGAATAATGTGTTTTTACTACTTTTGTTGAGATGATATTTAATGACAGTTAATCTTTCCTCACGAAATCTTGTAACACGATCATGGAAGGGAAAAACTCGATGATTCGTAATCCCGCACCATGAAACCCCCACCGATCAGATCAACCAAAAGTCATCGATCTGTCGAATTTTTATGTTTGAAATCAAAATTTCCCACAGAGTACTTTGTACAAATCAACAAACTCATTATTATTTGTACCCTACTCCTGTTCCTCTTTTGGTCAAACCTTACTACAGTTAGGACCAAAGCCAAAATCCCCTCTCGATTCGTTCCATAAACGAGAAGTCCACAAATTGAATGATCAAACCTTTAAACAGTTAGGATCATCTCAAATCCCCATTTTGGTCAAACCTTCCTACAGTTAGGACCAAAACCAAAATCCCCTCTCGATTCGTTACATGAACGAGAGGTCCACACATTGAGTGATTAAACCTTTGAATAGTTAGGATCATCTCAAAACCCCCACTTGGTCAAACCTTCCTACAGTTAGGACCAAAGCCAAAATCCCCTCTCGATTCGTTCCATGAACGAGAGGTCCACAAATTGAATAATCAAACCTTATGACAGTTAGGATTATTCAAACTAATCCGGATTCTCTAAGTGAAGATCCCACTTTGAGTTTCCTATGCACCAGGAGATAGAATATAAAATTCTTCCTCTCCAATTCTGGGTTTATCTCTACCAACAAACAAGAGACCAGGAGATAGAATATAAAATTTTTCCTCTCCATTTCTGGGTTCATCTCTACCAACAAACAAGAGACCAGGAGTCGGGATATAAAATTATCCCTCTCCAATTCTGGGTTCATCTCTACCAACAAACAAGAGACCAGGAGTCGGGATATGAAATTATCCCTCTCCAATTCTGGGTTCATCTCTACCAACAAACAAGAGACCAGGAGTCGGGATATGAAGTTATCCCTCTCCATTTCTGGGTTTTTCTCTACCAACAAACAAGAGACTCTGAACTGGAATATCCAAGTTCTTTCTTCACAAACTCAGGTTCGTTTTCATAGAAAACGTAACCGATCTACACTTTAAAATCCATGTTATTCACACATGGGGGATATTATCTCTATCCCTTATTAGAGATAAGTCTACATCTAATACATGTAGCCTACACATTCAATGTTGTAGTTTAAAGTCTAAAAGAATTTAAGTCTTTTAGCTCAACGTTATATGTGAAACGAACTTAGATAATTCACATACTAGCCCGATTCAAACGGTAATCGGTAAAGGCATATCAAATCCGTTGATGGCTGAGGATTTGCCAAAAATCCTACAAGTATTATGGTTATTCATTTCAAACAAAAGTGAATAATCATAATAAAATTTCAATGAGCAAGAAAGTTCACTATATTAACCAAAAGAGTTCAAACAAAACAGTATAAAAAGAAATGTTTTCAAAATTACAATAACTTGTAATGGCGGAGTTCATTTTCTAATTGGGAAAGCTTTGTAGCATAAGCCAGTTCGAGCTCAGGTATCAGGTTAGCTTTAAATTTCCTTTCATCGATGCTTTGAATTCTGGCAACCTCTTGTTCCTTGTCAGCAAAAATCTTGTCCTGAAGATTTAGCTGTCGGAGTGTATCCACCTCAGCTCGAGTTACCTCCGCTAGATCAGACTCTAAATTTTCACAAGCATCCCTAGCTTTGGAGAGTTGCTCCTCTAATTGGGCTATCTCTGCTCGACATGACTCCAAGTCACGATACATGTCTGCCTTGATTCGCGTCTTCGTAGCAGCGCTCACCCGGAGTTGATTAATGCGAGTTCTCAGCATTTGAAGTTCAGACTCAGCGGATTTTTGAGAATCACGCCACGCCTGCAATTTCATATCCATTTGGGAAGCAATGTTCGAAGACACGCCATGAACACGAAAATTCTGCAACTGTTCGATGTGTTGTTTAAGATCGACCAAGTAAACGTCAATTGAGTCGGATAATTCAGCGCATCCATGTGCTCTAATTCCAGATACATGATGATCGAGAGATTTCTTGAAATGTTCAAAGGATGAACCTTTAAGAAGAATTCGATCAACCACGATATTTAAGAAAATGACAAAGCTTTGGACGTCAGCGCAAATGACAGCTTTGTCCGGATCTTCATCCGCCAATAAGGCTTGAATGCGATCAAACAACGATAAAGGAGCTACAAAGTGAACAGACGAAAAGAATTTAAGATATACAAGCCTGTGTATAACAGCAGACGGAAGCATATTAAGTTTGCTAGAGAATATCATAGTTGAGTTACCTTGGCTTGGCAATACTACAGCGGGTTCTATAACAACTGGAGATTGCTCAGGAATGATACTTGGCTGGCGATCAACTACTTCAGACGTTTGTTCATCTGAAGCCCCTAATGGTTTTGGATCCGGAGTTATAAATCCGTGAGGGACAATTTCTATAAAAGAGAAAAAGATGAATCAATATTCTACTCTATTAATCTGACTTCGAAATACATCAAAGAGGAGATGTACCAAGTTGAGTTGAAGTTACGGGAGGTTGCTCTTCCACGATAACCTTTGATCCTCCCGTTTCATGAACAGCCGATGTTGGATCGGAAGTTACAACGGGTTCAACTTTGATAACATCAGAAGTCAGAGGAACAGAAGTTGGTGGTTCAACTGTAACTGGAGGACCTGCCAAAAGTAGAAAACCCAGACCTTCAGGTTGATCACATTCACCAAAGACGGTAGATGCATCAACTTCACTTGTTGGTCCTACGTCTAAAAATTCTTATTTTAGTCAAAAAAAATGATGAGAAATACAACTTAATTAAGGATTTAAGTCTGAAAGTACGTACCTCCTGACGTACCTACTTCAGTTGAATCAACTCGAGTAGTTGGTCCTGCAGTAGCGTAGGGAACCGGAGATGACAGTATATCGGAGATCTTCTGATGTGCATCATCAGAAATATCAAGATAAAAATCACGCTCATCAAAATCTCCAATACCCATATTTTGGGTAAGTTCTGGGTCTCCTGGTGCATTGACAAGAACGTCTGTTAAGCGAAAGGGTCCGTCAATACATATGCAAAGAATATAAGAAAATCAGGACAAACAAAACCAAAATTACCTTCGACGGCGGTTGTGAGGTCAGCGGCGCTACTACTCGCACTCACCTCCTTTAGTTTGACTAAAAGAAGATAAAGCGCACAAGTTAGTAGAAGAGGAACACGTTCCGATTCATTTATTTTCTGAAAATATCCTCCAAATGAAGAAGCACATGTACCTGTTTCGATAGTTGGAGAGGTCGGTGCGACGACCGGAGGAATTGCGGCACCCATGTTGATGGGTTCTTCACTCATCGCTTGACGTACTTGATGAGTGAAACTGGATTCATCAGCATCCTTTAAACTCGGAGAAAGAGATTCGGGTATGATTTCCCCTTCTTCTTCTGGTTCAACTGCAATAACAAAAAGAATGAACAAAATTCTAGCTTTGAAAGATAAGATGACGGAGAAGATACGACAGAGAGAGTTTACCTCCCTCATCAACTGGAAGGTTTTGGAGGATTTCCTCTTCACGTAAAGGAGAAAGTCGGCGTTGCCGATGAGCAGCTTTCTTAATCCTCTTTGACAAACGAATATCCCCGGAAACTTCTGAATCGTCATGGCGAAATTTGGTCCGCAGCTCAGTTCCTTGAGCAGGACGGGACTGAACTTCAGAAGGAGCAGAAGACCGAGACCTCTTTCTACTAAGAAGCGGGGCAACGTATTCTTCTTCTTCTTCTGTTTCTTCCTCACCCACAGGCCATCTAACAGTCATCCTGTTGGAAGACGACAAAGGAATATCCTTCTCCATCATTCGTACACTTTTTGAAGGAACACTTGGCGATTGAGGGGAAGATGCCCGGCGAGTTCTGTGAGCCACAGGAGAAGAAGGAATGTCGGCCTCTGCTCTACTTCGCGTCTCATCCTCCTCGTTAGAGGTTTCAAAGTCATCGCTTTCCTCAGAGTCAACTGCTTGTTTTCCTTTGCGGGAAGACGTAGCGGGCTCCTTTCCTTTTCTAGATACAATTCTCCGAACCACAGCTTCGGATTCTAATTCGAAAATCTTTTTCTTCGGTACAAGAGTGTTAGCGGCTAAAACCCATCGACAGTAGAGAAAAGTCAAAAGAATATCAGGCTCAGCGATGGGCAAACTAAATTGAGCTCCTGTACATCCAGCAACATTCCAGAACCAAGCTCGTACTCCATCAATGAGGCTTCCGCAGTTTATCAACCACTTGTTGGGATTCCCGACGTATAGTTGATCGTAGCTGAATTGTCACGCAAAACGACAAGGAAAATAAGGCTCGATCCTGCAAAGGTTCTTCGATCGGAAAACATTATAACCTGGTCGAATGTTCATAAGCCAATGAAAGCTACCCATGTCGAGAGAAGTCCTGTTGGCCCCAGGTATTTCCTCATCAACGAGTGTGTCGTTATATGCACCAGAAAATCGAGGGAAACATTTATAGAACTCCCAACACTTGGTATTCTTGAACTGCTTCACCCGTTCAGTCCACGATCGGGAAGGATATAACCATTTACATCCTTCTAAAAGCTGCAGTAAGGGGATTTCTGGATCAGACACGTCAGGTGCTGACATCATGTCCGACCGATGGAGAACTAGCCACGTCATTAAATATGTGTATGGCAACTCAACGCTCGATAAGGGAATCTTGGTTGAAGGCTCAGCACCCACTTTTGTAAAAGTGTTGGCTAAGATACGCAAACCGCTATGAAGGTCAGCAATCATGGCGGAAAGAAGAGATAACCTACCTCCGACGGCTAATTGCACGGCGGGAAAGAGAACCTCAAGAGGAAGCGCCTCAGAAGATTGATGCGGCACTACACACTTCTTCAACCATATAGCTAGATATCCAGCAAGAAGAGTCTTAGGTTTCATTTTCTTCGTGGATTGCCATAAGAAAGTACTGAACTTGGTGCCTCTAAGAAAACCGCCCTCGGACGACTCAGTTCTATAAGATTGAGCGTTAATCTTCATAATCAGCCCATTAACTTCAGAAGGAGTCAGAATCGGTGATTCACAGACGGCTTCACCGGTCAAACTCTCGAGGTTCTGAAACAAGTAGTCGGCGAACTGTTTCAAACTGACCCGAGCTGCTTTCTTACTCTTTACTTCGATCTTGGCTATCGCTATTTGGTAGTGACAAGTCAATTCCCAAAGAATGTCATAAGCAGGAGAGCCAGCCTTCTTCATCGTCATGAGCCGACGATTGTTGGGAAAATATTCTTGATAAGGAGTATTCCCCAATGGCAATCCGGATACCTTCATCATTTCATGGAGCGGAACCCCTAGCTCCCCATACTTGGTAAGAAATGTATTGGTCTCCGGAATATAAGATTCGAATAAGGCAAGAAAATGATCTACACTCACTGGGAGACCATACATGCTGGCTCGGATCGGAACGTGTAATCCTAAGTTCTTCAACTCTTGATCCCAACGATTGAGTACATAGTCGGTCATCCTAGCCCACCATTTATCCTGAAGAGAATGAACCCAACCATAACACCTGAATTTTGGAATGGGAAGTTCTCGGCCAACCCGAGCAAGCCTATTCTTTACCGTATTGGCCATGGTCATCAGTTCGTTCTGGGGTCCGCTATCTGGTCCAAGTATTCCTGGGTGGAGACCACGAATATTATGCCTACTGAGGGAGCCAGGAGCGCTAATATCTCTACCAATGAATCCATAATGGACGTGCTCATGGTCTTCTGTCAGGTGCCATGTCATTCTTCTCTGAACAGCCAAATTCCTTAACTGCAGAAGTGAATATTGTCGAGGGAACGGAGGAAGGAATAAAAAAGCACCTTCGTGTTCATTCAACCAGATTTCAGGGCCACGGCAAAGATTGTCTGGATCTTCTATCGAATCTCCGAACAGATAATCAGGCTTCTTTAATGGTTCGGTAGAATCTCGAATTGGAGTTAAGGGTGAGTCGGTCAACAAAGCACGCAGAGTGCGACGACTTCCTTCACAGACTAATTCGGGAACGTTGTCATCACGATCCTCATTAAACTGACGAGCTTCTCTAACCAAGAACTCGCCATTGAAAGAGGCGTGAAGGGTGCCGCTCTGTCCAGGGTCTTCTCTATTAGAGAAGGCTACAGAAGGAAAAGGAACTACAAGAAGAAAAGTCGAGGACAAGTGAATAACAAAGGCTAAATGGCTAAGTGGCCGAAGCAGTGATCACTGCCAAACGTTACCACGGCAGTATATACTGCCACGCTTAGCCGCGACAGTACGAGCTGCCGCGGTAACTGACGACGAACCTGGCTTCAAAAAGAACGAATGTTTGAGCCAAGTTCATACTTTTGGCTGTGTTACTTATCTTGATGGAACAAGATAGGCATTTTGCAGCGTCAATCCTCTCGATGGAGGATGTCAACTCTTCCCGGATGCCCCTCAAAGAGGGCAAACGAGGTTAAATGAACAAAAAGCATCAATTTTGAACAGAGAAGAGGTTAAAAACTTACCCCCAAAAGAGGGAACTGCAGCCTCAACATCCTCAGGTGCTGGTGCGGCTAATTTCCCCTTGGAAGCACGGGTTTTCTTGGGAGACATGGTGAGAATAGCCTACAAGCAAGGAAAATTAGGGTTTTATAAGAAATCCCAAATAAGAACCCAAAGTAGAACCCTAAAATACGACATAGGGGTGCGGTTCTCACCTGAGGTTTGGATGAAATCAAGTTGATCAAAGGAAAGTGTCGAAATCAAGAAAAGTCCGAAAACCCTAGATTTCGTTCAAAGGAGGATCACCAAAATTCAAAGAGGTGGAGAGGGGAAAAGCCAAGAAATCCTTTTATAGGATGTTTGAAGAGGAATCGAATTCAAAACAACGGGTAAAATGACCCGAGATGGCCCAAATCGGCCTTATAAAACCGACTGGGCGAAACGCTGCGCGGCACTACGTGCTGTCGCGCTCAAGCGCGGCACTATGTGCTAACGCGTTCGAGCGCGGCAATACATACTGTCGCGGCAGATGAGGCTATCATAATCCACACTATCGCACAGGGGCACTAAGCATACATAATGATCCCTGGGGCATTCGAACACATACATCTCTCATGGTATTTGGAATACATGCCTAAACACTCCGATGAGTATATGAGTATAAACTGCATCTCTTTGAACCTCCCAATGGGTATATGAGGTTAAACTATTTCCCGAACACTCCGATGAGTATACGAGTATAAACTGCTTCTCCAATTTTCAACGGCAGTTCTAATTCAAGACTTCGACAACGGCTACGCGATAAACGCAGCACCGGGGAATTCTTAGCTATTCTACAAAGCGCTGAATAGACTGGAAGATGGAGAAGTCTAGGATTGAAGCCATTCACAGACCATTCTACGCAATTTCCTCAACAAAGAACTGGAGAAATTACAAAAAAAGCTTATCATATCCAAAGTGTCCCAGACTCCTCTCTAAAGAAATGATGAGTCTGAGATACTTTGGAGGGGGTATCTGTAGGCGTTAAAAATACTTACAGACATCCAAATAACAATTAAAACAACATAGAAGAACAATTCACACATCATCAAACAACACATGTTGGCGCGGCAGGACAGAGTGTCGCGGCTAAGGCGCGGCAACCCATGGTGCCGCGGCTAAGGCGCAGCAGCATATAGTGTCACGGCGTAGGCGCTACAACCTAGGGTATCGTGGCTATTTTAAAGGAGTGCTGTGACAGTTACAAGGCAGTTATACGATGGTTTCTGAAGTCCACGTGGTGACATATCAGAAATAGAACGTGTGATGACGTGGAAAAGCAGTTAAACCACGTAAAAAAGTGGTTAAAGATCGTGGGAGAGCGGTTTCAAGCACGATGGAACGTGCTGGTAACTGCCTCTT
>BQKN01064979.1:0-13422 GCA_022839385.1 Asparagus kiusianus | reverse complement strand
CCCTAACACCACTCTATAAAGCCATTGGATTATTGGAGTTATTGTTGGATGATAGGACAACCTATTTAATGAGGGAAGGATAGTTTAGTAAAAAATATATATATACCGCAAAAAGTGGAAATTATTTAGCAGATAGAAAAACCAATCGACTTTCTTTTCTTTTCTTTTTTATTTCCCCCTTCTGTTCATCTCTTTCTTCTCCGCCTCATTAGAGCAAGTGCAGCAAGCTCCCAGTTGGGAATCCTAGTCAGCAAGCTCTCAAGAGCTCTCAAGCATTTTAGAATAAAAAATTAAAAAAGTAAACCTTGGGAGACACTCCTTCTTTTATGGAGCTCCAACAAGCTCCTAGTTAGGAGCTCCAACAATATCAAAAAAACCCCTCCTTCTATTTTAATATTTTACCAATTAATTTCAATTATATTTAAACCTATTGTATTTTATTTCTAACCGTTGGATACGGCATTCGAGGGACATTTAACGGGGCAATGTTTTTCACTCAACGGACATTTAACAGGCAGTATTTTAGAATAAATATTTTACCCATTATTTTTTCACATAACGGTAGTATTTTTCACTCAACGGACATTTAACGGGCATTTTTACCACTGTTCAATTGCGAATTAAACACCGTTAAAACCCAAATAAAACCCAAATAAAACCCAACCCAACCCAGCCCAGCAAATTAAAAACCCAAATAAATATTTTACCCAAATAAAACCCAACCCATCTTCTTCGTTTCCAACTCCTCTTCGTTTTCCCCAACTCATCTTCGTCATCACCCATTCTTTTCTTCCCCAACTCATCTTCGTTTCCCCAAATCACAAAATCCTCTTCGTTTCCCCAACTCCGTCAGCGCCCCTTCTTCTTCGTTTCCAACTCCGAACACCAACACCGTCTCCAACACTGCGGATCTCTGGCTCCCCAACACCGCATCCTCCACCGCCGCCGATCGGAGCCGTCTTGAATGAATACCATCTGCTGAAGTCTGCCGCCGCCGATCGGATTGATTTGAGACGAACAGGTATGATTTTTGCTTCAATTTTGGGCTGATCTGCGAATGTGAAAGATTGTTGGGGGGTTTTTTGTTAAAATCCGGCAGCTTGGGAGCTCCCAAGCGCTCCACAAATTTGTGGAGCGCTTGGGAGCTCCGAAGCTCTCCACCTCCACGTCATCGCTTGAGAGCAGGTTGGGAGAGCTTCGGAGGCTGTTGGAGGGGGTTAGCTCGGAGGAGGTGTCCACGTCGGAGCTGAGAGCAGGCTTGGGAGCTTGCTGCCCATGCTCTTAGTCCGCTCCACCTCGCACGTCCCTCTCTCTCCTACCTTAGGAGTAAATCAATTTTCCTCCTGCATCAGTAGAAACTCAAACTTTGACGTTCTATGACATTGGGAATTTATACCATGTATATAGATAGACTAGAGGCTCTCAATTTCAACAGAGCAGCGCATGCGTACGTTTTATCTCTCTCTCTTTCAATTCCTCTTCTGGAGGATGCATTGCTCTTGGCTTGAACTCATATATTATCAAAAATCAACAACTTTAAGATCTAGATTGAATCGTTCTAATTTTCACATTCATTTGTCGTTTTCAATCTAGTCGCTTCATTAAGCCCTCAAGCTTATTTTGGCGCCTAATTTTGGAATTGAGGCCTTTGTTGGTATCGTTGTTGCTCTTTTGTAGCCTCTGGTACGATTGCGACTCCTCGTGACAACGGAAAAACGCCCGCCAACTCGTCTAAATCAAAACCAAAGCTCCACTAAACTTCACCAATCTCTTGGTAACTAATGAACTGATTAAATAAATTGACTCGTACCAACAATTTGCATTGTCCTAATTGAAATTAAGATGATATTAGTTTGCCGTGTGCATATGAAAGCGAGCAACAGGCTGCTTATAATGCCATTTGCTGTTAAGGGAGAGATGTGTGAAGAGCACGTGAGTGCTTGAGGGATTGTTTCCACGTGAGTGCTTGAGGGTTTCTTTTGTTTCCTGGACAATAACCGGCCCACCCGTTTGTCCTTTGTGCATATATATAAACCTAGTTAATTAACCTAGGTAGGCGTGCGAAGGAGGGTGTGCAGCCGGCTTCTTTTCTTTGGCGGTGAAAGGAAGAGCAAAGAGGGCGCAGCAAGAACTTGGGCAGCGTGAAAAAGGACGGTGTGTGCATTGAGGGCTGCGCAGGTTTCTTTTTGGACGGCGTGCTGTTCTGAAGGCTGTTTGTTGAGAGAAAAGCAGAGAGATATTTGTGTGTGAGTGAGAGAGATTGTTTGAGGGTTTAGATTGAGTGATTGTAAACCCTAGTTGTTTTCTCTCCCTCTTATAGTAGATCTCCCCCTCCTTGTCCCGTGGACGTAGGCTATTTGCCGAACCATGTAAAATTTGTGTTCTTGTCGTGATTTGTAATAGCTTGTAGGTTCCCTCGACGCGCAGTCCTAGAGCTGACGAGAGGAAGAGCTGATATCTCACTTTGATGAGATATCTGGCTTTTGGTTCTTGTTTCCTTTGAGAAACGAGAATTTCATTGTGATCTAATCTCTTGTTGTGCACCTTGAGCACCGGAGATGCTGCCAAAATTTTCGATGCGCACAACAAGTGGTATCAGAGCTCCGGGTTGGACTTGGGAGCTTGTTTGAAGGATTCGCTGAAGGATTCCTATTTGAAGATTAGATCGACAACATGGGTGAAACAAGCACATCGGGATCGTCTCTTACGAAGACGATACATAGTTTGAGCATCAATAACATGAAGATTGATGTTCCGAAGTTCGACGGCAAGATTAACTTTGGATTGTGGAGGTGTCAGGTGATGGACGCCTTCGATGCTCAGAATTCGGAGGAGACTTTTGAGTTGCAAGAGAAACCTGCAGATATGGAAGCTAAGGTTTGGAAGAAGATGAATAATAGGGCGTGTGGAGTTATTCGGTCATGCTTGACGCCGGATCTTATTTATGACGTGATGAACGAGACGTCGGCGAAGAATGTGGGAAACACTCAATGAAAAATATCTTACTAAAAGCATTAAGAATCGCCTTCACTTGAAGAAGAGGTTTTATCAGTTCAAGATGAAGAGGGGAGTTTCCATTAGGAAGCATGTTAACAACTTCACAAAGCTACTTTCAGATATGGCTAATGTGGATATCATGGTTGAGGATGAAGACAAGGCGATGCTACTTTTGTGTTCGTTGCCCGAGGATGATTATGGTACTTTTATCCTAAGTATGATTAATGGAAGAACTACTGTTAGTTACAAGGAGGTAACCTCAGCGTTGGTGAATTATGAGTTGAGGAAGAGTGTTGATGAGTCCTCCGAGAAGGCATCGGGAGATGCATTAGCAGTTCATGGCCGTGGTTCAAATCGAAGCAGGAGGTCGCAGTCTAGAGGTGCACATCGTGGGATTCGTAGGAATCAGTGTGCCTTTTGTAAAGATGATGGATATTAAAAAGCCGAATGCCCAAAGTTAGATCGAGCCGAGAAGAATAAGGAGAAAGCTGTACAAGCTTCAGAGGTGAATGTTGTCAAGACTAGTGGTAACAATTCAGATTCGGATTCTTTGGGCTATTCGTTATCTGCACTACCATCAGTCTGTGTTGCCAACTCTACAGAGTGGATGTTGGATTCGGGTACTTCATACCACGTTTTTCCTAGGAGGGATTGCTTCTCCAGCTTTCAGAAGTTGGAAAGAGAGGATGTTGTGCTCATGGGTAATGGACATGCATGCTCTATTGGTGGTATTGGTACTGTTCGTATTCGGATGTATGACGGAGTGATTCAGGAGTTGGATGAAGTGAGGTTCGTTCCGCGGTTGTCGAAGAACATCATTTCACTAGGAGCTTTGGTGGCATCTGGCAATAAAGTGACATTGATGGATGCACGTTTGAAGGTCACATTGGGGTCCATGATTGTAATGAAGGGCGTCAGAAGAAGCAATTTGTATTATTTGCTCGGAAACACGGCTATTGATAGGGAGATGACGACTTTATCAGATTCGGCTAGACTGTGGCGTTGTTTGATGCTGGGTTATTTGATTGGTAATACCGTGTATAGGTTATTGAGGAGTGCTTTGACCTACAGTTTGAAGTCCTGTGAACCCATTGGTATGAGCGAGAAGACCGAGATGGAGTTTGGCACTTCTATCCATCATTCGAGGGGTCTTCTGAGGGGTGTTCATTCAGGCATTCGGGGGCCTTCCAAGAGAGCATCATTGGGAGGTAACCCGTTTTAATTCTACCCACCTCTTTCACTTATTTTGGAACCGTTGAATTCATTGTAGATAGGTATGTGGTTTCTGCAGTTGGGGATTGCTCTAGGCATTAGTGGGTTGCAACCAAGTCCCGTTAGTGTGAAGTCCTAGATGCCCGCAACAAATAGAGGAAGTGTATTGGTAGAAAGGTGAAGATACTTCAGTCTGATGTTAGAGGGAGGTACAAGAGGGACCTATTTCCACATTTGTGCCGAGCTCACGGCAATTGGAGACACTTCATTGGTGTGGAAACTTTGAGGCGACGTGATGAGATGGAAGATTTGGGGAGCTATTCCTTGCTGGAGGAGGATCGGCGTTTGATGTCGAGCATTAGCATTGGTGTGTAGGCTATGACATGTTTGAGCCGTCTTATGTATAGGTTGCCGACTGCTGCATGTAGAGATATGGGATTTGGTGGAGCTGCTTCAGATTTTAGGTTGCGTCGGATGTTTGGCTACCCAGCACTTGGTCACATCGTGGATGTGAGATTTGATCCGATAGCACATTTGGGATTCAGAGGCGTGTTTGATTATCAGGTATTAGCCTCTGACTTTGTTCTGAGCAGGTATGTCACGTTTGACTCTCAGCAGGTGGAGAGTGGTGATCAGATCATTAGGATATCGCAGCGGGTGGAGATTGATGCTACTCCACATTGGGTGAGGATTTTCCCACATACTCCAGGTCATTCTGCATTGGTTGGGATTCCAGCTGAGGTAACACAGCGTGGAAGTCATTTGGATTCGGATGCAGATGATGAGTTGGGTTTTAATTCGGGTGCAGCTGATAGATGCAGTTTGGATATGACCATTGGTTCACCTCAGGTGGAGGTGTTTGAGGCCATTGGAGGTGCTATCAGCCGCAGAGTTGATGGTATTGGAGAAGGGTTACGAACTCTTCTATTGGATTGAGGTCGTTCGCGGCCATTTGGATGAACTACGTTCGGCTTGATTCCTTGGGTAAGAGGATACGTAGGCAGTCTTTATGATGCAGCCGGTTTGGATTAGTTGATGGGGGTGAGATTGTTTGAACTCTCGTTTGGGTTCCCGACTTGTTGTTGATTGAGTCCGTTATCGTGAATTGTTTCACGGTGTACTGGACACAAGTGGGACATTTGGTTGCTTTGGTGTCGGCTCAGCTTTGGGAGAACTTCGCCGAGGTGGAGAATTGTGAAGAGCACATGAGTGCTTGAGGGATTGTTTCCACGTGAGTGTTTGAGGGTTTCTTTTGTTTCCTGGACAATAACCGGCCCACCCGTTTGTCCTTTGTGCATATATATAAACCTAGTTAATTGACCTAGGTAGGCGTGCGAAGGAGGGTGTGCAGTCGGCTTCTTTTCTTTGGCGGTGAAAGGAAGAGCAAAGAGGGCGCAGCAAGAACTTGGGTAGCGTGAAAAAGGACGGCGTGTGCATTGAGGGCTGCGCAGGTTTCTTTTTGGACGGCGTGCTGTTCTGAAGGCTGTTTGCTGAGAGAAAAGCAGAGAGATATTTATGTGTGAGTGAGAGAGATTGTTTGAGGGTTTAGATTGAGTGATTGTAAACTCTAGTTGTTTTCTCTCCCTCTTATAGTAGATCTCCCCCTCATTGTCCCGTGGACGTAGGCTATTTGCCGAATCACGTAAAATTTGTGTTCTTATCGTGATTTGTAATAGCTTGTAGGTTCTCTCGACGCGCAGTCCTAGAGCTGACGAGAGGAAGAGCTGATATCTCACTTTGATGAGATATCTGGCTTTTGGTTCTTGTTTCCTTTGAGAAACGAGAATTTCATTGTGATCTAATCTCTTGTTGTGCACCTTGAGCACCGGAGGTGCTGCCGAAATTTCCGTTGCGCACAACAAGATGCGTGGCGCCGTTCGTGCGGGTCGGTCTCACAGCGGCGGGAGAGAGGAAATGATATCGGAGTCGGAAGCTAGCGACATCAGCAAAAGCTATGGAGGCGTGAACCCAAGATGACTTCTTGGTATCTATGTGATCTCTATACATCATCCAGCTGGCAATTGATTTTACTAGATCCAAGTTGTTTCTCTCCAGCTGTGTTTTTGTTATTTCATAAACTACCCTTAATTTGATAAATTAAATATGATCATTGGATTAAGATCTTGAATGATCAGATGAATCCAACGGTTAAAAAACTTGGTGTACTGAGCCTTCAGTCCACTTAAGTTTACAGTAGGTTTCCTCTATATATATATATATGTGTGTGTGTGTATTTCTATATGAGTAATGATATTGTGCGATGATGAGCTCAAATTTTATCGTGAGATAGACTAGTCGGTTCATCAAATTCATGATCGACACTATATATCTCGTTCAACACATCATCAAATGTATATTTTAAAATTTTCACATAAATTGGTGTTTTCTAGAATATGAATCAAGCTAGTTTGATATATTGATTTTACAGACAGCTTAACAGCGGTCCCTTCTACACATAGCTAAAACGATGGTTAAAAATTTCAAAACAATATAATTTTTCTACAATATAGATCATGGTGAGTGCAGATCACGATGGGTGGTAGTAGCCTATTCGGCTGGCTTACGATAAGAACTGAGCTCACCATCTCATTTTATCATTTTTCTATACACACACACGTACATACACACACACACACACACACACACACACACATATATATATATATATACACACACAACACCCTCGTTTACCTTAAATTACGCAAATGCGAAAGTATTTCTTAAAAATTTTGTACTAATATACCCTCACAATTTGCACTTATATATACTCTAAAACATTTAAAATTTGCATTTTAGTACAAATTTTAAATCAATGACAATATCTAAAAGATTAAATAGAGACTAGTGTGTTATCTACATTCCAAAATCATGTATTATTTACGCCACACATTATTAGATTGTCAGTTATGATCCGATATGTTGTTCATTAGCATGTCACATGGTGACAAGTAAGTAGGGGTGCTAAACCGTATTCATATTCAGGTAAATAACTGTAACCATATCCGTTAGGATACGGATATGGTTACTCAAATCTATAACCAATAAGATATGGTTACGGATATGGTTTTGTAGTGAAATATCCCCATATCCAAAATATCCGAATACATATTAGTCATATTCTGACGATAGTTTTGAATCTTGGATTATTGTTTTGTGGTTAATTTTGATGACCAAGATGTCTAATCTTAGCTTTTAAGTTATAATGAACATACCGACGAACTCTTTTGTATCACATGAACTATATTTTCCTCAATACTATCTAGTTTTTCATATCCGTTTTCTATCCACATGCATATCCGCTTATATATCCGCATGTATATCCGCTTATATTTCTGCATCTATATCTGATTTTAGCTGATATTGATATGATTTTTTTTACCGATGTATATCCATATCCGAGATGGGTAAGCGGATATGAATACGATAAGTATCGTTTCCGAGCCGTATCCCGACCGAATGCACCCCAACAAGTAAGGTATGACAACCATATACTTCCATGTTCGATAGTCTTTTGAGCTTATTATTTACACCGTAAAAGCAGCAACATGCATATCTCATTGGAGACATCGTACCTTTAGATTCACAATGCATAGATACATACTTAATTAATGCTAGGTTCCTTTTCATATCCGAAACCAAACCGCCAAAACGGTGCCATGAAAATAAAAATAAGAATAAAATCTACATATAAATATAAATAAAATAAAAAAAGAAAAGCCTTTCGCCTGCTCGCCCTCCACATTCAAAGCACCAAAATTTCAGCGTGGCCAACCCCAACACAACCTCCCCAGTAAACCCAAACCCAAACCAAACGCACCAACCCACCATTCCCACCTACCCCAGCTCCCCACCTCACCTACCCTTCCACCGTCAAATCTAACGTCCCTCCGTCAGCCCGTCTCCGCTATAAATACCATCCGCTCCCCCGCTTCATCCCTCCTCAATATTAACCGAAGCCCCAACCCGATCGAGAAGCGCGACGAAAGCCCAATGGACCTCCTCCTCCTCGAAAAGGCCCTACTGGGCCTCTTCGCCGCCATCGTCCTCAGCATCACCGTCTCCAAGCTCTGTGGCAAGAAGTTCAAGCTCCCCCCGGGCCCGCTCCCCGTCCCCATCTTCGGCAACTGGCTCCAGGTCGGCGACGATCTCAACCACCGCAACCTCACCGCCCTCGCCAAGAAGTTCGGCGACATCCTCCTGCTAAGGATGGGCCAGCGAAACTTGGTGGTCGTGTCCTCCCCGGACCTCGCCCGCGATGTGCTCCACACGCACGGCGTCGAGTTCGGGTCCCGCACCCGCAACGTCGTGTTCGACATCTTCACCGGGAAGGGCCAGGACATGGTGTTCACCGTCTACGGCGAGCACTGGCGCAAGATGCGAAGAATCATGACCGTCCCCTTCTTCACCAACAAGGTCGTGAACCAGTACCGGTTCGGATGGGAAGACGAAGCGGGTCGGGTCGTGGAGGATGTTAAGAAGGACCCGAGAGCCGCGAGCGAGGGGATTGTGCTCAGGAGGAGGCTGCAGCTGATGATGTACAACAACATGTACAGGATTATGTTTGATACGAGGTTTGAGAGCGAGGAGGACCCTCTGTTCGTGAAGCTCAAGGCTCTGAACGGGGAGAGGAGTAGGCTTGCTCAGAGTTTCGAGTACAATTACGGGGATTTTATTCCCATTTTGAGGCCGTTTTTGAATGGGTACTTGAGGATTTGCAAGGAGGTGAAAGAGAGGAGGTTGAAGCTGTTCAAGGATTTCTTCGTTGAGGAGAGGAAGTAAGTTTTTTTTTTTTTAATTCATTAATTTCTAAATTTAGTTTTCGACCTTTTATTTCCTGTTCATTCTCTCAACCCATGCACTTTCTATAAACTAACAATCCGTGGATGCTGAATGCTAATGAACTAAGTTCGTTTGCTCTAGATGAAGGGGTTATGTGTAATTTGCCAAAAAAAAAAAAAAAGGGTTTTGTTAGTCCCTTTCTGGGTTCTACACAGAAAGCACAACGGATAAGACTAGGAATCTGTTAGCTTTGTGATCGATACTATTACTTGCAGAAGGGAATGATGGAAATAGATTAATACTTATGTTTAGACTCAAATTATGGGTTTGGAGATAAAAAGGAAATGTTTGTTTTAAGCCTCCAAAATAATTAACATTAGATATGCACTAACGCGGTGTGTGTCTGCACTATTTGGGTCTATTTTTTTGTTGCGATATCAAGGATACTGATTCAAATGAACTTGAAATAGGAAATTGGCGAGCACGAAGCCAACCGATAACGCTGGCCTAAAGTGTGCGATTGATCACATATTGGATGCCGAAAGGAAAGGGGAAATTAATGAGGACAATGTTCTTTACATTGTGGAGAACATTAATGTTGCAGGTATATTTCTATATCAACCTCCTACTTTTGCCTGCCTTTATATTTTCTTTTCTTAGTTCGGTTAGTATTAGGTAAGAAATATGACGCCCAATTTATCAAAATTGGGTATATGAATGTCAGACTTTTGTGGAACATAGGAGTTTGTGTGCTTGGATATCAACCACAATTCTTATTGGATTTAACTTGGTGGGAATTGATTAAAATCAAAACTGTTTAGTTAATTTGTAGTTAACCTTTTCTATTTGTCTACTCCCAACCTTTTTTTCAACCGTGTCCATGTCAACTCTACACTCCCTATTTTCTTGGCCGGCAATGAGCATTTTGCTTGATAAACTTCCATTGAACATAAACAAAAAGGGAACTAATCACCGTACTTCACTAATTTTAAGGACTCGTCTTGTTCGCGGAAATGATATGTTCATTACATCAAGGTAATTATATACAATGCATGCCTAAACTTGCTACTCTCGGGTATTTTCTGGTGGTGAATATACGGTTATTAGGAGATTCTTCAAGGAAATACTATGGTTCTATCGGGTAAATACAGAATAAGCATCCAAACGATACAGGTTTAGATATTCAACATGCTATTAGCTTTCGGGTTGCTCTTTACGTCTGAGATACCCAACATCTACCTTTGAAATTGAAGCTAAATAGCATCGAGAGAAGCATATCACATATAAAATATGTTGGATAAATCGAACTCTAGTAAATAAAAAGATCATCAACGGAAAGTCTAGTCTACTGAACATAATGTCAGAGGAATCTACATTAGCGGAAATAGTCAGTTTGAGCCTTGAACATCTGTTTTTGTTTACGAATAAACCTAAATTAGACGACAACTAATTGGTTGGGACTGCTCGTTCCAAATCATGAAAAACTTCAGGTTAAAGTTACAATCCACTGTGATTGAAGCAAGTAGCCTATCAATCAGGTTAATAAGACATTTTAATGGTTTTGCTTTTGTCATAAAATTGGTAGATAAAACTTTTCAGTTCCCTTCATTGCCCTCCACTCGATTGTTTGTGGTTCCCAAATTACCCAAAATTGACCCCAGAGTTGAATGCTGGAACCAGTACAACACGATTCCAGACAACGTGGTCCATGGACCGTTTGTTGAGTCTATCATTTATAAGTGTATGATGTGGTCACCCAAGTGCCTCATCTAAACTTAACAACTTGCATTGTTCTACTTTGGGGTTCTATGTGAAGATCATGAAACAGGAATTGTCTCCTGGGGGTTGTTAGTGGTGGAATTTATGACTCTTTATTTCATAGCCACATGGGTAGCAGTACAAACTATGGTGTATCTATACAGAATCTCCTTTCTATTCGTCATCTCCAAAAAATTAGTTAGCCAATGTGTAGCATGTATGTTAGTTGTGCTCACTGCTGGATACACGTTATGGTGGTAGTTGTGGTAGGTTGTGCTCTTTCTACACCTAAAAGTTACGGCTTTTATGTACAAGTGGGTCAAACAATTTATTTATGTCTCCAACTTAGAAGTAATTAGCAAGATATCATTATCTTAAACAAAACTTATAGAACTCGGGCTCTTGCTAGACTAATGGAATTCTGACATGTTGGCACATAAATTCAAATGCATCGATGGCTTTTATATATTTGAGATTTCTAAGGATGGCCAGTCACCAGCGTGATTATTCTAGCGTCAAGTTAAAGAAGTTTTTTTTTAATATTTCTTTGTCCAAGTTGCCTAGGGAAAACTTTGGCTGTTGGTTCAGCCATCTCTATGATCTGTTCTCGATTACAGACGTAAAAGAATTAGCAAAAGCAACAATCATTTTCATTCAACAACCATAAACAAAAATATGGTTAAAGTGGACAATCTCTAGCCTACCAACTATAGACTAATAGTAAAGTTAACAATCTTTATACACGCCAACCATTTCTTTTCATGCACTCCTAATCTCCAAGATTAGTCACCTAGTAAAGTAAATATGAAGCAAACCTAGGAGAATTTTCTTTCCCCATCCTGACTTTGCTGCATGATGTATCTAGGCTATCAAAATAACTGATACTATTATTGCTAGGTAACATCTTCTAATATTAAAATCAAGTTCATGATCTATATAGCAATTAAAACTCCGAAAGGTTACAAACCTTTCCATCTTATTGATATAGATAGTGTCAGAAATCATTATGCTGAAAAGTGTAGCTTGTTAAATTGAATGATGCCCCTACCACTCCCATATGCGCCTATGAGTTGGAAACCACGAATGACTGAGTGCTCAAGTTGTGACTTAATAGGTTATACCATACTGAGACATAGCTTGAACCTAATTATGCAATTCAAAAATAAAAATTAGAAGACTTTTTAACAGAAACCCGCACCAAATTTTTGAACATTGAACTGAATTAAACTACTGTATATTGCAGCTATTGAGACAACGCTGTGGTCCATCGAATGGGGCATTGCCGAACTCGTGAACCATCCCGAAATCCAACAAAAGCTCCGCAACGAGCTCGACACAGTGCTGGGCCCTGGTGTCCAGATCACCGAGCCTGACACCCACCGCCTCCCCTACCTGCAAGCCGTGATCAAAGAAACCCTCCGCCTTCGCATGGCCATCCCCCTCCTAGTCCCCCACATGAACCTCTACGATGCCAAGCTCGGCGGGTATGACATTCCTGCCGAGAGCAAGATCCTCGTCAATGCCTGGTGGCTCGCCAACAACCCTGCTAACTGGAAGAACCCTGAAGAGTTCAGGCCTGAGAGGTTCCTTGAGGAGGAGGCTAAGGTCGAGGCCAATGGCAATGATTTCAGGTACATTCCCTTCGGAGTAGGACGGAGGAGCTGCCCTGGGATTATTCTGGCGTTGCCGATACTTGGGATTACTATCGGGCGACTCGTGCAGAACTTTGAATTAATGCCGCCGCCGGGACAGGATAAGCTTGATACTACTGAGAAGGGTGGGCAATTTAGCCTGCACATTTTGAAGCATTCCACCATTGTGGCTAAGCCTAGAGTGTTCTAATTCGTTACGTACCCTGCATTTGTGCTTTTTTTTACTTGTTTTCTTTTCATCGGTTAAACTTGTGTTACTGGGGTCTCATCCAAAACTTGCCTTGTTGTGTTCTTTGTCTAATTTGTGGAAAGGAACTTTGGATTTATGAAGGGGCGAGACTGTATATTATCATGAAAATGATTATAATAATTACAATGTTGTATCCAAATTATAGAATTGATGTTGCAGAGTGATAATTGTATCTCCATTGTTTATCTATCTCTAATTTGAAATTGATAGTCCAAATGCGCAACTCAAAGTTTTATGACATGGGAATTGGAGACAATTTATGATTACTACTTTATGTGAAAATATAGAAGAACAAATTGCTGAATGTGTTTGCAGTCCTTAGGGTTAAGCAATTCTATAGTCATCTCAGAGATGTTATTCACAAACTTGAGCAAACTCTGAACTCTGGACCTATAGATTTTCATCTTTCATGGTTTAAAACTAAAATTGTGAAGAGATGACGTAGAGAACGTTGTTGCTCTTCTAGTGTAGTAGGAGGGCAGTAGGTAGCCTAAATGTTATGTGTAACTTCAGAGGCCCCAAATGCTATAAAGAACATATGAGTATAAACCAAAGAATCAAAGGTTAATGGGAACCTGCAGCTATTATACTGCTTAACAAGATCAATTCAAGACACTAAGGACTGCACTAAGTCGAAAACGTCGAAGTAATAAATCTTAAAACTATGATATAAACTATGGGTTATAATCCTGGAAAAAAAGAGGGACCTGCAGCTATTATACTGCTTAACAATATGCACTTAGTGTACTGAAAAATTTAAAGAAACTGATACAT
>BQKN01064978.1:993658-1023243 GCA_022839385.1 Asparagus kiusianus | reverse complement strand
TATTTTAAATACTAGAAAATTTATTTAAACATGTATCAAAAATTACGATTGTTACAAATAGGGAGTTATGTACTGTCATCGAATAGGGAGGTATGTGTTGGCTTTGAAAGTGTGAAGACCGAAACCTGAAGAAGAAATCATCAAAGAAGTAGAAAAGCCCCTATCGGTCGACCGACGAACGTGTGCCGGACGACCGAATCGACTGCAAGAAAACAACCCAATAAACTCACTCTAGCCGGTCGACCGAAGCTTGATGGCGGTCGACCGAGAGTGGTCATCCGGTCGACTAAAGATAGGTCATCGGTCGACTAAAGATAGGTCATTGGTCGACTGAAGATAGGTCACCGGTCGACCGAAAACGTGCACGAGAAGCTGATTACAGGAAGGTGTTCTGGCCGGTCGACCGACACCCATGGTCCGGTCGATCGAAAGCGGTTTTTTAGTTTCCTAATTCGTTGGGAAATCTGTTTTGGACTGGGATACTATATATACCTTGATATGTTTTTAGGGTTTGTAGAACACGAAAAAAGAGGGTTTTGACGGTACTTTGAGATCAAAGATCTTAGAGAGAGAGAGAGAGAAAGGCCTATTGCGAGCATTGAAATCTTCTTCAATTAATCAAAGAATTGTGTGGTGTGGCTCTCGAGGACGTAGGCACGTTTGCCGAACCTCGTTAAATCTAGTGTGTTCCTTCTTGTTTATCTTTCCTACAAGTTTTTCTTTTAATTACGGTGATTTTTCTACTTGTTAAACTCTTAAAACAAGATTCGGAAGGGCACGTGTTCGATTGATTGTTTCGAATCCCCAACAACTGGTATCAGAGCTTCGTTCAGAAGATTTGTGCAAGAGCCATGGTAGAGGAAAACAAATCGAAAATTAAGAAGTTTGACGGATCAGACTTCGCCTATTGGAAGTCGCAGATGGAGGATTATTTATACCAGAAGGATCTTTACGGTCCGTTGATGGATAAGGCTAAGGGAAAGAAGAAGGAGGAATCAGATGAGGACTAGGAAATATTAGATCGAAAGGCTCTAGGGAAGATCCGATTGTCGCTCGCCAAATCAGTCACTCATAATATATTGAAGGAGAAGACGACGGTGGGGCTTATGGATGCGCTAGCAAAGATGTATGAGCAATCGTCAGCTGCAAATAAGATGCATCTTGTCAAGACACTCTTCAATCTCAAGATGGTAGAAGGATGCTCCTTCACGATGCACCTCAGCGAGTGCAACACACTTGTTGATCAACTTATCTCCGTCGATATCACGTTGATGACGAAGAATAAGCCCTATTGATTCTATCGCAGTTGTCGGATAGTTGGGTAGGTTGCGTGACTGCAATCAGCAACTCGATAGGAAAGGAGAAGTTAAAGCTGAGTGAGGTTGTTAGCAAGCTTCTATTCGAGGAGGTTAGAAAGAAATTGTCTGAATCAGAAGGTTCAGGTTCAGCCCTAAATCTCGAGCTGAGAGGCCGAAGTCAGTAGAAGGGAAACTAGAATAGGAATCAGTCAAAGTCGAAGAAGAAGAGGTCGAACTTAAAGGTTAGGCCTATCAAAGGGAAGTGTTGGAACTATGGCTAGGAGGGTCATATGTCTTCAGTCTGTAAAGCACAAAAGAAGGATGTGAATGAGCAAGAGGCTTATATCATGCAAGATGCCTTGATCCTTGCTATGAACATTGATTCTGATTCATGGGTAATTGATTCAGGAGCCTCTTTTCACGCCACTGTTAATAGGAAGCTTCTTCAGAACTATGTAGCAGAGGACTTTGGGAAAGTGTACTTGGGGGACAACGAGCCTTGCAATATTGTTAGAAGAGGCGATGTGCAGATTTAGATGAAGATCTCCAAGTGGAATCTGAAGAACGTCAGACATGTACCAAGGCTAAAGAGGAATCTTGTTTCAGTGGGCCAGCTTAGAGTAGAAGGCTATGTTTCAATATTCATCGGGGTTTCGTAGAAAATCTCCAACGGTACTATGATGGTTGCCCGCGACAACAAAACAGAAACTCTCTACCTCACTTTACATGAGAGTGACACCCTTACAATTGCAGCTAGTAAGGAGAGTGCAGATCTGTGGCACAATAGACTGGGACACATAAGTAAGAAGGGTATGAAAATTCTATATTCAAAGGGAAAATTAACCGGCATTGATTCAGTTAAAGTTGGTGTTTGTAAGGACTGTAGCTACGGGAAGCAGAAAAGGGTTAGCTTTCAGAATGGTGGAAGACCACCTTAAGCTCAGAAGCTAGAGCTTGTTCATACAGACGTATAGGGTCCAACTAGCATGTTTTCTCTTGCCAGTTCGACGTACTATGTCACCCTTATTGATGATCACTCGAGGAAGGTTTGGGTATACTTCATGAAGCACAAGTCAGAGGTGTTCAAGATCTTCAAGAAGTGGAAAGCCATGGTGGAGAATAAGACAGATCTAAAGGTGAAATGTCTGAGATTAGACAATTGTGGAGAATACGAGCTACAGGAGTTCAAGATGTTCTGTGCTCTAAATAAGATTCGTTTGGAGAGGACTACTCCAGGGATGCCACAACAGAGCGACGTCACAGAGTGGATGAATAGGACATTAACAGAGCGTGCGAGGAGTATGTGTTTATATGCAAGTCTACCTGAGACATTTTAGGCGGACGCGGTGCATACAACAGCTTATCTGATTAATCATGGGTCATCAGTTCCATTGGATTTTAGGATTCCAGAAGAGGTTTGGAGTGGAAAGAAGGTTAATCTCTCATACTTGTGAGTATTTGGGTGCTTGACATATGTTCATATGAGTGACCATGTCAGGGACAAGCTAAAAGCTAAGCCACAAAAGTGTACATTCATTGGATACGGCATTGATGAGTTTGGGTGTCGTCTTTGGGATGAGAAGAATAAGAAAATCATCAGGAGAAGAGATGTGATATTCAATGAGGAGGTGATGTACAAGGACAGAGATAATGCCAAGGATAGCCAAAGTAGTGGGAGCAGCACTAAGAATGCAGGTGGATCCGAGTACATAGATTTAGAGGAACTTCCAGATGGAGGAGATAGTGTTAGTTCTGACCGAAGAACGGAGGAGACTCTAGGTGCAGAGACTACTGCCCAGGGAGTAGAGCTTAGGAGGTCATCCAGGGTATCCAAACCGAATTCCAGATATATTTCATCACTAGATTATTTGCTTTTGACAGATAGCGATGAACCGGAGTGCAATGAGGAGGCTATGCAAGTTAGTGAATCTCTGTAGTGGGACCATGCAATGTAAGAAAAAATGGATTCTCTACATTCGAATGAGACATGAGAGTTAGCCCAGCTACCTGCACAGAAGAAAGTCTTACATAACAAATGAGTCTACCGGATCAAGCGGGAGAGTGATGGAAGTAAGAGGTACAATGCCAAATTAGTCATTAAGGGGTTCCAACAGCGGGAAGAAATGGATTATACAGAGATATTTCCCCATGTTATGAAGCTTACAACCATTAGAGTGATGTTGAGCTTAGTAGCTGCAGAAAATCTTAAGCAATTAGATGTGAAGACTGTCTTTCTTCATAGTGCCTTGGATGAAGAAATCTACATGAAGCAACAGGTTGGCTTTATAGAAGAAGGAAAGGAAGATATGGTGTGTAAGCTCAAGAAGAGCTTGTACGGATTGAAATGGGCTCCGAGACAGTGGTACAAGAAGTTCAACAACTTCATACAGAGCAATGGCTATGGAAGATGTAATTCAGATCATTATTGCTACTTTAAGATGTTCGAGTTCAGCTACATCATGTTATTATTGTATGTTGATGACATGTTAGTCAGAAATGTGTTTATAAGAGATAAATAAATTGAAGTAGTAGTTGGCGAAGGAGTTTGCTATGAAGGATCTAAGTGCAGCGAAGCAAATTCTTAGGATGCGAATTAGTCGAGATGAAGCTGAAGGGACGTTGAGGTTGAGTTAGGCTAAATACATCGAGAAGTTACTTCAGAGATTCAACATGGAGAATGCTAAGCCCGTTGGCACGCCTCTTGGAAGTCAATTCAAGTTATCTAAGGAGTAATCACCTAAGGCAGATGCAGAAAAGGAGTACATGAGCAGAGTGTCATACTCATCAGCCATCGGCAGCCTTATGTACACGATAGTTTACACGAGGCTAGATATCACCCATGCAGTAGGAATTATGAGCAGGTTTGCAAGTAATCTACGAAAGCAGTATTGGGAGGTCGTGAAGTGGATATTGCATTACTTGAGAGGGACTTCGGATATGCCATTGTGTTTCAGGAGGAAGAAATTAGTATTATGGGGATATGTGGATGCATATTTTGCCGGTGATCATGGTATGAGATGAAGTACCACGGGGTATATTTATATCTTGGCGTCGGCAGTAGTGAGCTAGGTCTCATGTCTACAGAAGATAGTAATATTGTCCACAACTGAGGCATGGTATGTCGTAGTGACTGAAGCCAGCAAAGAGATGATTTGGTTGATCGGGTGCCTGGAGAGTTGGGTTTGAAATAGGGGAATATCGTTCTTTATTGCGAAAGTTAGAGTGTTATACACCTTACCAAGAATCTAGTATATCATTCTAGAACGAAGTATATCGACGTACGTTACCACTTCATACGCTCGCTGATTAAGGATGGCAAGTTACAGTTGGAGAAGATTTTAAGGAGCCAAAATCCTACGGATATGTTAACGAAAGCAGTGACCATCGACAAACTGGAGTTATGTGTAACTTTAGTTGGCCTTCACACGTAGGAGATGAAGGCGGAGCTACAGTAGGAGGGTCAGCGGGATCACTGAGATGATGATGATTGAAAAATGAATTTATTTGGGAAGGTGAAAATGCTTGTGAAGATGACAGGAGTTTGGGAGAGCTCATTGATGGTGGTTTCATCTCCAAGTGGGAGATTGTTGATTTTGGAAGTATGAAAACCGAAAACTGAAGAAGAAATCATCAAAGAAGCAGAAAAGCCCCTATCGGTCGACCGATGGACGTGTGCCGGTTGACTGAATTGAATGCAGGAAAACAACCCAGAAAACTCAATCTGGCCGGTCGACCGAAGCTTGATGACGGTTGACTGAGAGTGGTCATCCAGTTGACCAAAAATGTGCATGAGAAACTGTTATAGGAAGGTGTTCTAGCCGGTCGACCGACACCCATGGTCCGATCGGCTGAAAGCGGTTTTTTAGTTTCCTAATTCATTGGGGAATCTGTTTTAGGCTGGGATACTATATATACCTTGATATGTTTTTAGGGTTTGTAGAACACAAAAAAGAGGATTTTGACGGCACTTTGAGATCAGAGATCTTAGAGAGAGACCTATTGCGAGCATTGTAGTCTTCTTCAATTAATTAAAGAATTATGTAGTGTGACTCCCGAGGACGTAGGGCACATTTGCCGAACCTTGTTAAATCTGGTGTGTTCCTTCTTGTTTATCTTTCAAGCAAGTTTTTTTATTTACAGTGATTTTCCTACTTGTTAAACTCTTAGCACAAGATCTAAAAGGGCACGAGTTCGATTGCTTGTTTCGAATCCCCAACAGTATGTCCATGTGTTTGGGAGGGTCTTTTCATAAATGAAAGATCAAAAGTGTATGTAAAATTGAAACGTGGCAGTAAGATTGTGCTTAGCACAGGCTAACATACTAGTGTGTTGATAAAGACATAAAATTAGTTGCCTTTTAGCCTTTGAGTTCGGAATCGGATGCGAGAAAAATTCCTCTAAATTTTCACAATATGTAAACTACTTTTGATTTATGCCAAGTATGAGTAGCTATAGGAAAGAAAAAAAGTTGTTCATTTTGTCTTAACACTTCATGTTTATACCACTAGAAGAGAGGGACCGAATTCAGCTATGAAATTGTGAAAACAAGTCTTCGTAACGTGACACTTATAGGTTTCCTGCAAACATGCTTGTTTACATTGAAAAGGAGCTTGTAGAAACTTTGAACATCGATATAATCATAGAGGAATTTGTTTCAAGATGTGACATATGTCACATCTTTTTTTGGGATAATCAAGCCCGAAATCGAACCCAATACCGTGTGAGCTATATTGGAACCTCCTAACTCTCTGGGTCACCTGTGCAAGGTACATAACATCTTTTTTAAGAGGCATTTTATTTAACTTCTCTTTCATTTATAGTTTTATATCGCTAGACCATGAGCATATTTGAATGAAAAAGATATACAAATTTAGTTTTAGATTAGTGCTCTTCTTTTTATAAATAATAAATAAGAGGAAATTTAGGTATTGATCACCCCCCCCCCCCCAAAAAAAAGCTAAAGTTTTTAGCTCCATCATTGCCAATATGTGTCATCTTTCTTCCATGAATGAAAAGTAATTTGGTCCAAAACTTCAGCTACGTTAGAGGGGAAATTAAGGGGAAAATAATAGCAATTATAATATTTTAGAGGGGTAAATTACTACATTGGTAATTCTAGTAGTACACACTTTATGATTTTGTATTTTAATCCCTTTGGCAACATTACGGGGGTGTTTGGCAAGTTGCGAGTGAGTTTGACAATATGAAAATAACTTTTTTTACAAGTGGGAAAATGTATTAAAGTTAGCATGCAAGTGAGATATATGTTTGTTTACGGAAACAACTTACTATTGAAAATAGAAAAGTGAGGATGATGTGGCAATATCATTTTATTTATTTATATGTTAATAATCATATAAATCACTCCACTCTCTCCATTTACCACTTTGAACCATATCTAGGATGTGTTTAACATTTAAAAAATTGCTTAACATTGCGAGCAAGTAAGAAATAAGCACTAATTCTAAAATAAGATAACAACTTTGTAAAAGGGTTGTTAGATAGATTAATATGGATGTGATATAATGATAGAGATCATATAGTCATAAACATTGATTCAAAAGCATAAAGAAAAATCTTAAGACATACCCAAAACCAAACAATCAAGATAACTTATCATGAATAAGTCTGGTATAATATTACTGATAAAATTTCTATAAAAAGAGATATTTGGTATTATCAACATTATGATCAAGTTTTTTTGGTAATATTTTGTAATATTCTCAAATGCAATGGGGAGAGAAGAGAGGATTAAGAGAAAATTTTAGGAAGATGGGATCTTGTTACAGCGGAAATAAATCTTATAATTAATAATTACACTTTTCACCTTTCACTTTCATTGCTTACTTCTACAGTTTATTACGGGATGTTGAACTTCCAAAAACCCTAAGGTTAAATACTTCACACATGTAGCACGTATCAAAGAAATAGCCTGAGTTGATAAAATTGTGCAAGTTGGTACTCTTTATTAGCCAGCCAAAAGAATATTCCTTAGAATATCCCCATGTGTTCATCGTGTGATAAAATTAAATTACCATCATTCATTGTAGTATTTACTACTTTGCCTATCCCCCTCCTTCAATTAAATTTTTTACATCTTTTTATTGCACAACCATTGTCTTCTTCTTCCTCTTCATCTTTTATAGGCTCTTATTCTTTCTCTTTATCTTTTACATGTTCTTCTTCATAGGATCTAGAAGCAAGCCTAAAGGGAGGTACATGGGATTTATTAAATTAAAAAGATTATTATTTAGTTATTAGATATAATAGCAAAATTATAAAATAAAAGTTAAAAAACCAGAACAACCATAAAAAGAAAATCACAACAGAACATAAGAGTTTTCATACTGATCAGGAATAAATTCCTACATTTACTCTTTCTTCTCTCAAAGGGGCTTTCACAATATATGATATTGTTCACCTGGATCACAAACTCAATCTAGTAGGCTTTACAAGACCGCACCCTAGACTAACTTAATATTGTCATCTTCACTAAATAAACTATCACTAGTGTAGAACCCTAGCTCTCGTTCGTAACTCTTTTTCATTACTTACTCTAGTTTGAGCACGTCGTTAACCTACTTCCTCAATTAACACCGGCTTGAGTGCATCGTAAATAAATATTGATCACATGATTGTAATAAAAAGAGATTTATAAAAATATCAAATAAGCATAATTAGAAAGATTTTACAACCTCTTTTTACAAACTGTTATCTGAAGGACTTGATTGGAGACAAACTGTTATCTGAAGAACTTGATTGGAGACCTAAAATAACGGTGTTATAGATAAAGTTCAAGAGCAGTACTCCTTGAGTGGATGATGATCGAATGATGAAGAATGCATTTAGTGTGCAATCTAAGAAGCTCTGTAGAGTTGACGATGAGAATCCTTCTTCTAACCATGAAGCCCTAGTTCTCTCTTTTTCTCTTTCTTTTTTCTCACAATTAGCTCAAACAATAATTCTAAAAATGAAGGAGAGGTTCCATCTACACAGCTACAATTAACGATTGTGATTAAAAGTTAAAACCTAAATTTTCATTGCATGCTCATCAATAAGGGTGTTTGCTCATTAATGATCATCTCTCATTGATGAGTATTTAGACTCATCGATGAGTCTCTTCATTGCATAGTGCTTTGGAACTGTGAGTTTATTGATGAGGGCTTTTCTTATGGACGAAACTGCACTTGTGCTCATAGATGAGTGTAAATATAATCAAAATGGGTATTTTTTGATTTTGGCTCTAGAAGTGTCAGTTCGTCGATTATGCACTTCCTATCAATGACCTTGGTGGCAATCTCATCAATGTAGATAGATACTCTTCAATGAGTGTTTCTCTACATTTCTTATTGAGTTGATTCTGATAGTTTTTGACCTTGGTTTTGATTCTAACCTATTGTAACCTATACAAAAATATCTCAAACACATATTAGACCTAACTGAATGTTTATTCTTATTCAAACAAAGTTAACTGTGCAAACACAATCCTAACACTTCTTCTACCTCATATTTTACAAGTGAAAGGAAATAAATCACTCCTTGTCCAGAGCTTCAAGTGGGTCAGCAAGCTGTGTTGTTGGCAAGAGAAAGAGAGTAATTTATGTTATTGCCAGTATATTTTATTTGTAGATATGGATCAAACATCTAAAAGTTACGGACGTTGATTCTTTGATTGTCCGAATTATCGAGATGAATCCAAGTATAACTTTTTTGAATGGAAGGACAAATCAATCCCTCCCCAAGCTCAAGCTATGATCAATAAACTTTTATGTGAAAAATATGTTTGCAAAGAAAAATTGAAGAGTAAATTTGGAGAAAAGCTAAGGTTTTTTAGGAGAAATTAATAGAGAAAAAGTTATAAGTGAAGACTAGAGAGAACAAGTTAGTAGAGCATGAAGATAATCTAAGAGATAGAGAAAGGGATTTGAGGAAAAATGAAGTACATTTGAGAGAGAGAGAGAGAGAGAGAGATAGAGAGAGAGAGAGAGAGAGAGAGAGAGAGAGAGAGAGAGAGAGAGACTTTTTATCTTTATTGTTTTAGTTATTGTATTTTGTTTCATGATTGTCATCAAACTTAATTGAATTTGTATGGTTCTGTAATCTTAACCTTTATCTTATGAATTTTTATGTGTCTATTTATGAAGAAATCAATTATGTTCATGTTTAACGTAAATTTTGCTTGATCTTACAACAAAAATGCTTGAAATTACAATAATTTGTCTTGAAATTGCATAATTTGTCTTGTATTTGGTTCTTACAATTTGTTTTGATTTTGCAATAATTTTACCATATTTTTGCATAATTTTGCCATATCAAGCACAACCAAACTCAATATTAACCTCTCTTTTCTCATCCATATATCCATATACACATGCAATACATGTATCCACTATCAATATTGCCCAAAAGGCAAAATTCAAACCAAAAACCAAAGGGCATCCATGTGTCACACATGTATATCACACAACACATGTATCTGTATGAAATCCAAATAATCATCCAAATACAACAAATTTCATACAATCAAGCCATAAGATATTCATAGCAAAATGAAACATTCATACTATCTATTCATACATATTAGCAACTAGAGTGAAAATTTTCAGTTTACAAAATAGTTTACACTTGCTAAATTATGGAAAAATATGATTGAAAGAAGAAAATAAATTATTTTTAATAAAACAAAACAAAAAAAATCAATTTATGTGCTCCATAGCTTCAAACACTTGATTAAATTCCATCCTTGCTTCCTTCACCGTCATTCTTCTTCTGAGCTGTTGTAGCTGCAAGTTAAGCATTCATATCTTGCATTACTAGTCTTGTCAAATTTGACAGAGTCTGTAGGAGCTTCAACTAGAGTTAGGGTTTTCTAACATGCAACTTTTACCTCTAGAATGCATGTTAGATCAGGAAAGAAACTTGATTAAGCTATTCTTCCAAAATTGTATGATACCTTAATAGGTTTAAACTCCTTTGGATTTGAGAAGCACATGCCAATTAAAGATTAGGTTCAATTAAATTTTTATCTTCTTTAAACTCAGGCCATTTAGGTCTTGAATTGCCATCATGCACCTCATCTGAATAGTGCAAACTCTACAATCATCACTTCGCTACATATTAGAGTCAGGAACTATCGTAGGGACTGAATCTTTTCTCCTTACAAACTTAATTTCTTTATAAGCCTCACTGTCATTCTCATTGTCTTCACTATCATTCTCAGTGTCCTCATCATTGTAAAACCTCAAAAATTTAAATATTATATAAAATAATAATAAATATGTTGTATGGTGAAAATATAACATATTTTGATGTTTGAGTATGACAGGAATTGATTTGAGATCAATTCAATATATATTTATGAATATATGAGTGCAAATACATAAAACATGCACGAAGAGAATTCTAAAAAAATGACCACTTAAGAGTTTATATATTTTACACACCGATGCAGTTTGAATTTGGAAAACTTCAAAGACCAAAGTTGTAGGCTTCTTCAACAGCTTTCTAACAAATCTTTAAATCACTTAATTCTGAGGTCGGATGAGAATATTATAGTCAAAATACCGAAAGTTATTTTCCTAGTCAGACTAGGTTTCCTGGCTCGGACCAAACGAGTTTATTTCAGGTTTGCATATATATATACATGTGTTTTTATGAAAATTATCATCTTTTTATCAGAGTTTCAAACCCAAGCAGCCCTTCTTCCTCTCTCTCAAACCCTAGCCCTAAAGTTTAGATTTTGGGAGTGTCTTGTGATGCAAGAAGCGAGGAAAATACGAGATCTACGACATTTAGTGATGATGAGTCGTTTCACATCAGTTTCAGAGGCTTGCACACGTTATAAGGCAAGATCATCTGCATCCAAACTCATCCCCATAGTGTTTAATGATTATAAAAGTGTTTAATCAATATTTTCATGCTTAAGGCTTAACCTAATATAAAAAAGATGAGATTTTTTATGATAAATCTTAACCCACTACTAGATCATTAGTTTTTCCTAATTGTTTATGATAGTAATATGATCATGATCATTAGGGGTGATTAAATTTTTATTTTTTTAAACTTAATAATTGTGTTTAACTTGTGTGTTAACCCTAATTTTTATCTAATTGAATAATAAAGAGGTTTAGTTTTGTTTTCATTATAGATTGCAGAAAACTATTGCACATGTATAACATATAACTAGAAATTTGAGATAACATATAAATTCCAAATTGAACAAAACTAGTGTCAAATGAAAGCTATGTGAATCTATTTTTCAAAATAGAAAAACATTTTTATCTCCTGTTGTTTGCGTGGGAAGTTCGCCTGTGTCGGGGACGCGTTAGTCCGTGGACCACCGCAGATCAGATCTGGTTAACAGAAAAAGTTAATCAAAGCTCCTACTTCACTAATAAAGTAATCGCAGAAGTGGTAATCCCGACCAAGCGAGATTATGAGTCTTCTCGAGATCAAGACCAAGCTTGATTCGGAGAAAAAGGGGTAAGGGTCTCAGATCTCTCGAAATCCACTCTTTATGCACAGGAGATCGCCGAGATCTAGCTAACCCTCTCTGAAATTCATGGCTATGCACTCACAAAACCAGTAACACCTCCCCCTCTTTATTATTTTTTTCGCCCCTGAGAAATGAGCCGCCAGGCCTGTACTTATAGGCTTCGATTGGGGGTTTTCGGATAAGAATGATGGATTCAGCCTTATCTTCAGTTAATAACCGTGTAACCATATTTGAAGATGATATCTAGGTAGTTAAGAACCTTTGGAACAAAAGAAATTTCATGAAAACCTGTCAAAAACCTAAAAAAAATGTGTTTTTGGCTTAAACCTGGCCGAACCGAATGCAAAGCGAACCGAACCGGTTCGGGTCAGACGTGAACCACCAAATGGTGGCTCGGCCTTGGCCGAGCCACTGAATCTTGGCCGAGTCATTTCGATGCGAGCCAGCGGCTATTTAAGTCTTCTGGGTTTTGACTTGTTTCGTAGTTACGCGTATTTTGTCGTTACGTTGACTTGTATGCTTCACTGATTAGTTTCATGCGTTTTAGTAACATGGAGGTGGCTGATGAGCATGTGGGCCACTTAGAGCTGGCTCACGAGTACGCGGGCCACTTGTAGGAGGCTGGTGAGCGCACGGGTCACTTGGTTTGCCATTTTAGTGGTCGATGAGCGTGCGGGCCACTTGGAGCTGGCTGACGAGTACGCGGGCCACTTGGAGGTGGTCGGTAAGCGTATGGGCCAGTCGGTTTATCATTTAGGTGGCTGATAAGCGTACGTGCCACTTAGAGCTGGCTGACGAGTACGCGGACCACTTGGAGGTGGCCAGTAAGTGCACGGGCCAGTCGGTTTACCATTTTAGTGGCCGATGAGCATGCGGACCACTTGGCACTGGTTGACAAGTATGTGGGCCACTTGGAGGTGGTCGGTAAGTGCACGGGCCAGTCGGTTTACTGTTTTGGTGGCCGATGAGCATGCGGACCACTTGGCGTTGGCCGGTGAGCACGCGGGCCACTTGGAGCTGGCTGACAAGTGTGCGGGCCACTTGGAGGTGGCCGGTGAGCGCACAAGTCACTTGGTTTGCTGTTTTGGTGGCCGATGAGTGTGCAGACCACTTGGCGGTGGATGGTGAGTATGCATGCCACTTAGAGCTGGCTGACGAGTGTGCGGACCACTTGGAGGTGGCCGGTGAGCTCACGTATCACTTGGTTTACCGTTTTGGTGGCCGATGAGCGTGCGGACCACTTGGCGGTAGCTGGTGAGCACGCGGGCCACTTGGATAAACCTCCTTGACTTAGATGATGCCGTTTATCGTCTCCTCTTCGTCTCGAGCTGCATGCTAGAACCTATAGGTATTTTTAGACGCCTACAATATTGTGTCACAAGAAGGAGTTGGTGTGGATCCTAACAAAATCAAGGCTATTGTTGAATGGCATGTGCCAAGCACATTGAAAGGACTGAGGGGTTTTCTCGGATTAGCATGGTACTACAGGAAATTTATTAGAGGGTTTGGTATGATAGCCAGGCCATAGACACAACTCTTGAAGAAAGGTGCTTTTACTTGGAGTACATGTGCTGAGAAAGCATTTAATGAATTAAAACAAGCACTTACTACTCCACCAGTCCTAGCTATGCCAGATTTTAGCCTAACATATGTAATTGAATGTGATGCCTCTGGGTCTAGAATTGGGGCATTATTAATGCAAAAGGAAAGACCCATTTCTTATTTCAATTTTGCTTTGAAAGGAAGGAACACTACACTGTCTACATATGAGAGGGAACTCTTAGCCATCATCCTTTCTACCAAAAAATAGCAACAATACCTTCTAGGCAGGTCTTTTGTAATCATGACTGATCACCAAAGCCTCAAATATCTGCTGGAGCAAAGAATTCACACAGGAATACAGAATGAATGGCTTGCAAAGTTACATGGTTTTGATTAGTGTTGAATGCAAAACTGGAAGATTAAATAAAGCAGCAAATGGGTTGTCTCGAGTTACTGAGAATGAAGAGGGAAATCCAGACTGCTCTATGCATGTATCAGCTATGACAACACTTAATAGTGATTGGTCAAAGGAAATTCAGCTCATGTACTCCACAGATCCATTCTTCACAGACTTAGATGCAAAACTATCTCAAGGGAATATATTTTTACAAAAGCAGACTTTTAATTAGTCCAATTGCTCAAAACATAAAAAAACTCCTTACTAAGTGAACACCATGATAGTCCTATGGTAGGACATTCTGGAATCACTAGAATACTACATAGATTGAGAAGAGCTTTCTATTGGAAGGGGATAAAGAAAGATGTACAGAATTATATGCAATCTTATGACTGTTTGGGGAGAAAGTTGATGTCTTCATTGATGTATTCATTACAACTTTAGTCATTACAATAAAAACAAAAAAAAGATAGTCTTTTTATAAGACTCTTACACAATGAAAACGAAAAAAATACAACTCTCATCAAATGAAAAAAATACAACTCTCGTCAAAAAAAGATAGTCTTTTTATAAGACTCTTACACCATGAAAACGAAAAAAATACAACTCTCATCAAAACAAACGCAACGGATATTATCCTTCGTTTCTTGCGTAGGATCTTAGCCTGTAACGGGGATGTTGATATTCGTGGACGACCAATCGATCAAATCAGATCTGAAGCTTCGTTGATTCATGAATGAATCAAGAAACCAAATTAATTATCTCAACAACTGCGAGATAATCACTCTTCTCGAGATTACCACAACGGGGCAATCTTAAGGCAAAGAACCGGGAAGTGTAGATCTGACGAGCTCCTCTTCTTTATGTTGACGAACTCGATCCAATCTCCTCCTCTCTTTTAAAATTCGTACTCCTTCAGTCTTCAATCCAGCAGGGCTTTGCTAACGCTCGAGAATTCTAGCTCAAAAAAAAATAAAGGCCCTGAGGCTGTATTTATAGGCTTTGAGACCCCTGTTTGAAGATAAGAACAATTGATTCACTCTTATCTTTAGTTGTAACCACTTAACCACGTTCTTGAACGATGTTTTATCAGTTGGAACAAATCCAGACAGTTAACAGTCGAAAAACAGCTTAAATCTGCTAAAAAACTATTTTCGGGGCTGCGGACACCCGTGGGTATCTCGGCCAAGCCTTGGCCGAGACACCTCTTGGTGTCTCGGCCAAGCTTTGGCCGAGACACTTATGGGTATCTCGCTGACGCTTGGAGCATTATTCCGTGTGTTCTGTTCATTTTTGTCGTATCTTGGTCATCCGAACTCGGTATCACGTGATTCAAAATGCATCGTAAAGACGACGAGGAGATCTATGAGCTTCCATGATTGAATTATATGTGGAGTAAATGGGATATGAGGGGTGCTTTGTCTTCCTTAAGTGACGCGTAGCTCCTAATCTATTCGTGTTTCCGTTATTCCGAAGTTTCGTTGTTTTGAATGGTTCATTGACTCACTTCATGTGCTTGTCGTCATCAAATGAGCTTTTTTGACTCGGATAGCAATATTCATCATCTTCTTTCTGTCTCGAGGCACGTACGGAGACTCGTGGATAATTTTTAACGCCTACAGATACCCCCTCCAAAGTGTTTCAGTCTCGTTTCTTTTATAGAAGAGCCTAAAATACTTTGGATGTGATCGGTCTAACTTTTAGTCGATGTGAAAGGACCTGTAGTTAGCTTCGATTCTTGACTTCTTTGATTTTTAGTCTATTTTGATGAATAACTGAAGTTCTTCTTGTGCTGCGTTTATCATCTGGCCGTTGTCAAAGTTTCGAATCAAACTTGGTAAGTTAGTTTAGCTTGTATCATTGAGTTGACTTTGAACTAATTATCTCCGTTGCAACGCGTTGATCGGCGTTAACTCAGAGCTACGCATTGACTGGCATTGACTTTTCTTGCAATGAATTGACTGGCATTGATCTAGGGCTACGCTTTGATTTGCGTTGACTTTTATCGCAACGTGTTGACTGGCGTTGATCGGGGTTGACCTTAGAGTTTCGCATCGATCAGTGTTGACTTTCATCATAACGCGTTGACTGGAGTTGACCTAGGGCTATGCATTGACCGACTTGACCTTAGGGTTTCATATCGATAGTCGTTGACACAGTTTATACTCATACGTTTGCTGGAGTATACACGGTTTAAGCTCTTAAGGTATTAGAGCATGGCGATCCCAAATGATGAGGCTGTATGACCAACTGTTAAAACTGATTCATCTGCATGTATGAATCTTATCTTGAAATTATCAGATTCTTAAGTCACGAGACCAACTAATGGAGCTGGTACGTCAATGACTCTCACATTTATAGGATTTTTGGCAAACCCTCGGCCATCAATGGGTTTGATGAGCCTTTTCCGACTACCGTTTGAGTCGGGCTAGTATGCAAATTTTTTAAGTTCGTTCTGCATCTAATGTTGTGCTAAAAGAGTTAACTCTTTTAATGCTACGATATTGAATACGTAAACTTCATCTTTCTTATAGGAATAGACTACCCGACGCCGTGTGTTAGACGTAGACTTAGGATTTTTAGCCAATCCTCAACCATCAACGGATTTGACGTATCTTTAACGACTACCGTTTAAGTCAGGCTAGCATGTGAATTATTAAAACCCATTTCACATGTTATGTTATGCTAAGAGAGCTAATTCTCTTAGACTTGGTGCTATGATTTTGAATACATAGACTTTGTCTTTGTCATAGGAATAGACTACCAGGCAACGCATGTTAGGCGTTGACTTATCTTTACTTAGAATTCAGGATAAAATTCCCCGTACGTGTGAGGCGCAGATTTTGGCGTTATTAATAACGGCCTGTCATAATGTCGAATATGTGGGCTTTTGTTCTTTTTACGGTCAAGAATAACGGCAACGCGTGTTAGGCGCTGACTTATTCCGACTTAGGCTTCGGGATAAAAGTCCCCAGACTTGGATTCTGGTGTCTTCTTTAATCGGTGAAAGACTAAACCGGCAATACGTGTTAGGCGTACGTTTATCTCTATTTAGGAGTTGAGATAAAGTTCCCCACGCGTGTAAGGCGTGGATTTTGGTGTTATTAATAACGTCCTGTCACAATGTCGAATATGTAAGCTTTTGTCTTTTTTACGATCAAAGACTAACCGGCAACGCATGTTAGGCGCTGACTTATCCCTACTTAGGCTTCGGGATAAAAGTCCCTAGACTTGGATTCTGATGTTTTCTTCAATCGGTGAAAAACTAAACTGACAACGCGTATTAGGCGTAGGCTTATCTCTATTTAGGAGTTGAGATAAAGTTCCCCGCTCGTGTAAGGCGTGAATTTCGATGTAATTAATAACGGCCTGCCACAATGTCGACTATGTGGGCTTTTGTCCTTTTTATGGTCAAGGAATAACCGGCAACACGTGTTAGACGTAGGCTTATCTCTATTTAGGAGTCGAGATAAAGTTCCCCGCGCGTGTAAGGTGTGAATTTTGGCGTTATTAATAACGGTCTGCCACAATATTAAATATGTGGGCTTTTGTCTTTTTTATGGTCAAAGACTAACCGGTAACGTGTGTTAAGCGCTGACTTATCCCTACTTAGGTTTCGAGATAAAAACCCCCAGACTTGGATTCTAGTGTCATCTTCAATCGGTGAAAGACTAAACCGGCAACGCGTGTTAGGCGTAGGCCTATCTCTATTTATGAGTTGAGATAAAGTTCCTCGTGCGTGTAAGACGCGGATTTCGACGTTATTAATAACGGCCTGCCATAATATCGAATATGTGGGCTTTTATCCTTTTTACGGTCAATGGCTAACCAACAACGCGTGTTAGGTGTAGGCTTATCTCTATTTAGGAGTCGAGATAAAATTTCCTATGCGTGTAAGACACGGATTATAGAATTGAAGGATGGTGTCTTCTCTTGGGGCAAAGACGAACCCGAAATAAGAGAGGAAGAATTTTATATTCTATCTCCTAAAATCAAAGAGGAAGAAATTTATATCCTATCTCCGGTTAAAAAGGAGACTCGAAGTGGAATCTCCACCTCGAGAATCTGAAGAATGAAACTAGAAGTGGGATCTCCACTCTGAGAATCGAAAAGATTCAGATAATCCTAACTGTCGGAAGGTTTGATTACCGAACTAAAGATGAATTTCTTGTTTATTGAGAGTGAATTGTGGTTTTGACCCTAACTGTAGGAAGGTTTGACCAAACAGGAGTTTGAGGTGACCCTAACTGTAGGAAGGTTTGATCACTCGATTTGAAAGTGGACCTCATTCATGGAAGGAATCGAGAGGAGATTTTGACTTTTGACCCTAACTGTAGGAAGGTTTGACTAAATGGGAGGGTTTGAGCGATCCTAACTGTTTAAAGATTTAATCATTCAATTTGTGGACCTCTCATTCATAGAAAGAATCGATAGGGGATTTTGGTTATGGTCCTAACTATTTAAAGGTTTGACCAAGTGGGAGTAAAAGTATAAATCACAGAGGGAGTATTGACTTGTACGAATCACTCAACGGGGGATTTTGATGTCAAATGATAAGATCTTGACATGAAAGGGATTTGATAATCGTAATAGACCATTCAAATTAAAATTTCAAGTGCTATGTCAGGACTTTAACAGCGGGAGTTTGGTGTTTATCACTTTATTTATAATGACCGGGTTATCCCTAAGAATATTATATGTAACATTCTTCCGGGAACTTCCTGTTACACAAATCATCCACCCCCAGCTTCCTTTGTGAAACTGGGTCTAACATTATACTTAGTTGGATGATCGGGTTATCCTTAAGAATACCAGGCATGACACTCTCCAGGAACTTCTCGTGAAAGAAAGGAAACAGTTTAGACTCATATACCTGTTAGAGTATGCAGGGAGTAGTTTAACCTCATATACCTGTTGGAGGATTGAGAAGTAGTTTATACTTGTATACTCTTCGGAGTGTGAATACGGCTTAATTTAGCGTTATGACACCAGTTTTATCCAAGCTTTGGATGCTATTTTTGAGAGCAAAACAAGCCTTGGTAGGATGAAGGGCCCTCCTGTGGTACGCACAGTACTTTGGATCCGAAGTATTGTCAGCTTCCTCCTGATCTGCGATAGGTGGTTGCTTGATCTTGTTGTTCCCGAGGAGGGAATCGAAAATGGCTGGAACATCTTCATCCTTGAAGGAGTACTCTTTTTGGAGTCTCAGATCCGAAGTCTTTTGCTATCTCTGGGATTGCTGTTGTGAAGTCTGATTAGCATCAACAGTAGCTGCAGGGGCCTTCCCTTTACCATGGGAGACAAAGCTTGAATTTGTAGGGTTAGCCGTCGGTTGGCTTCTCTCGGCTTTCTTCCTTCTGAGGAAGCACTCGGCCTGCTCTCCACACACTTTCAACTCTTTACAGGTGTTAGATGGTGATACTCTCATAACTTCTAACACGTCCAAAGAGAGGTTGTTGTGATAGGTTTGGAGGATGAAGTCCTCTGTGATCAGATCTTGGCAGTTCATCGCCTTATTCCGGAAGCACTTGACGAAGTCGTCGACCGTCTCGTCATCTTCCTGTTTCTCATCTAGGTGAGCGAGGAACAGGTTCTCCAAGTCGTCCCAGCTATTGATAAATCCATGATTAAGACGATGGTACCAATCGAAGGTAGGCCCGTGAAGGGTGCCAACGAATGACCGAACCATCAAGGCTTCATTGCCGGAGATCATGCCAAAGTGGGACTTAAAGTAGATCAGATGTTGAGTGGGTGAGCCTTTCCGTCGAATGGCGTGAAGTTGATTAGGTTGAACTTTGTCGCGTACGGGATCGACTCCCATTCTCTTGGGTAGGGACGCGGAATGTCGATCTTCTTCACATTTTGAGCAGACATCAGAGCGTTGATTTTACTCTCGAGGCCTTTCATCTTTTCATCCTTGCTCGTATCCTTCCTTGGTCGATTTTGAGGAGGAATAATAGGGTCACCCCTAGTGTTGTCATCATTAGTGGGACCACCCCCGACGTTGTTATTCTCAGTGAGGCCACCCCTAGCATTTTGGTCAATGAGAGAGTCATCAGCATTGATGTATTCATCCATGTATGAATCGCTAGCTGCTTGGCTAACATTGTTGTAACGACTGGATTCACCAAGTTAATTGGATAGAGCCCGAATCTGTTGGTCATGCTCTTCCCTCATCTGCTGCATAGCCATTTCCATTTCAATTTTGAATGCTTCTTTCTGCTTGGCTAGAGCATCCTCGAGAATTTTGGTGATTTACTCAGTATTGATCATAAACACTTACCGAGCTTGTCCTACGCTAGACATTGTGTTGTCGGAGGTGATTGCAGAACACGAATCCAAGAGTTCATCATCGGAATAGGTTCCTTCATGACTTCTCGGGTATTCATTATGTCCGACGGCTTCTAGATGGAGGCGAGTCATTGGTTGGGCTATTCTCGAATTAACTCTTCTTATTAGAGAAAAGTCGGGGTTAGAACCACTTAAAACAATCAGAGACTTTTCCTTATTGACCATGTTGATAGTAACTTCCGGGAGTTCGTCGTCTCGCATGACCGATCTTCTTTTATGGAAATGCCTTGATTTGGGCTTCGACACTTCAGTGTAGGTCCTTTCGAATATCGAGACCCTCTGTGGAGCGGTCTTGGGGTAGCTACACGCTGATAATACTTCCTGGATAAGTTTGACGTACGGACAATAAAAGTTCGTCTCCCGGATATCTCTCTTTTGAGATATGTTCGTACCCCCAGCCTGATAGTACAACTCATTGGCGTGATGACCGGAGCAATCTATCGTGTGTTGGTATGACTTCTCAGGTATAACGTTGTTGTCTGACGAACACCTTTCCTTCTGAGGATTCGTCACCTTGTTGGCACTTCAAGAGTTGCACATTTTAAGCTATGCCTTCGTAAGCGTGGGACCTCAACGGGCTCTTGGACTTCGACACGTAGTCCGAGGTGGTCAGTTATAGGAGTTTTCTCCTTAAGAGAAGGCTCAGACCTGTTGCAAGGGCGAGTACGACCCCCAGCTCGATGAGTTACTCGGGGTTCATTCACCATGCCCAAGTGTTCTTTGACCAAAAATCTGTCTCGATCTTCATGTAGAGGACTCAGGTGATCCTTCATTGGAATTCTGGATTTGATGAGATCCACGCTGTCATAGGGCTTCACCAGAGGTGCAGAAGCAATAGGAGTGTGATCTAAAGTTGATGAAGGCTGCGGAGCAGCCTCGGATCTAGAATCAAGGGAGAGACACGACTGGTGTCTCTTGTCGGGTAGAGGCGATGTTTTGGCCTTCGACACCCAAACCTGCTTAGATCTTAGTGGTTTCTTGACCACCTCTTCCTGCTGTAATTTTCGTGCTTCTTGTGCGAGAATCCATGCATGCGTAAGTAGTACGCAGTGTTTTTGGATACGCTCCTCGAGGGCAGAACGGGTTCGTTTGACACGAACCCATTTGTTAGTTGACGGTTGGGAGGACTCTGATGCTTGTTGTGGCGAAGGCTTAGCCACTTGGCGCTTTCTGAACTCTAGATCTGATTGATAGTGGAGTCCGTCCACTTGCTCTAAAGCCTTAGCCAATTAGCGGACGAGACGTTGGCGGTGCCTCTGACGAGCCCTCTTTGATAAGGTGTTCGGATATGCGGCTTTGGCTTCATCGGACGTCGATAGATCATTACGAGGTGCAATTACGATAGCGGTAGCGGGGAGATCGTTTTCTTGGGTATTCAGATCTGAAGACCAGCAGATCTTTCGGGAGGAGGAGGTCTTCCTGCACTTGTGAAGAGAGGCGGATCTGGAGGAGGAGGAGGAGACGTACTCCTCGAACTTCTACTGGTCGAATTCGTATTCAACCTCTTTACTCACCGGGATCTTGATCGTTGGCTGTGGCACGACAGCCTTGGCAGTTAGGCTGTTGGCTCCCACTGTGGTCGCTAGCTTATTTGGGAAGAATGTTGATGTCTTCATTGATGTATTCATTACAACTTTAGTCATTATAATGAAAACAAAAAAGATAGTCTTTTTATAAGACTCTTACACAATAAAAATAAAAAAATACAACTCTCGTCAAAACAAACGCAACGGACGTTTATCCTCTGCTGCTTGCGTGAGATCTTGGCCTGTGACAGGGATGTTGATATCCATAGATGACCAAACGATCAGATCAGATTTGAAACTTCGTTGATTTGTGAAGGAATCAAGAAACCGAAGTAATTATCTCAGCAACAGCGAGATAATCACTCTTCTCGAGATTACCGCAACGGGGCAATCTCAAGGTAAAGAACTGGGAAGTATAGATTTGACGAGCTCCTCTTCTTTATGCTGACAAACTCGATCCGATCTCCTCCTCTCTTCTAAAATTCGTGCTCCTTCAGTCTTCAATCCAGTAGGTCTTCGCCAACGCTCGAGAATTCCAGCTCTGAAAAAAAATAAAGGCCCTGGGGCTGTATTTATAGGCCTTGGGACCCCTGTTTTCAGATAAGAATGATCGATTCACTCTTATCTTCAATTGTAACTACTTAATCATGTTCTTGGATGATATTTCATTAGTTGGAACAAATCCAGGCGGTTAATAGTCGAAAAACAGCTTAAATCTGCCAAAAAACTATTTTCGGGGCTACAGACACCCGTGGGTGTCTCAGCCAAGCCTTGGTCGAGAGACACCTATGGGTGTCTTGGCCAAGCTTTGGCCGAGAAACCTATGAGTGTCTCGCTGAGGCCTGGAGCATTGTTCCACGTGTTCTGTTCGTTTTTGCCGTATCTTCGTCATTGGAACTCGGAATCACGCGATTCAAAATGTGTTGCAAAGCCGACGAGGAGATCTACGAGCTTCTATGATTGAATCATATGTGGAGTAAATAGGATATGAGGATCGCTTTGTCTTTCGTAAGTGGCACGTAGCTCGCGATCCATTCGTGTTTCCATTATTCCGAAGTTCCGTTGCTTTGCATGGTTCGTTGACTCACTTCATTCGCTTGTCATCGTCAAGTGAGCTTCTGTGACTCGGATAGCAACATTCATCATCTTTTCTCTGTCTCGAGCTGTGTGTGGGGATTTGTGGGTAATTTTTAATGCCTACAGTGACACCTGTCAGAGAGCAAAAGGGGAGAATGTGGCCTCTCCAGGGTTGTTACAACCCTTACCTGTGCCAGATTATGTGTGGGAGGATACATCCATGGTCTTCATCCCACATTTGTCAAAAAGTAGGAATAAAACTACTATTTTTATTATGGTTGACAGATTGTCCAAGTATGCACACTTTTTTGCCCTTTCATGCCCATTCATAGCATAGTCAGTGGCACATGTGTTCTTTGAGGAGATATTCAAGCTGCATGGTATGCCAAAATCTATAGTAAGTGACATGGATCCTCTATTCACTAGTCTATTTTGGAGAGAGCTATTTAAATTGCAAGGCAGTAAACTTAAGTTTAGTTCAGCCTATCATCCACAAATTGATGGCCAAACTAAAATTACTAACAAAAGCTTGGAGACCTACCTAAGATGTTTCTGCTGTCACAAACCACAGGAGTGGACTAAATGGTTAGCCCTTGCTGAATTTTGGTATAACACCAGTTGGAAGAGCTCCACTTTGGTTACTCCTTTTGAAGTGGTGTATGGTAGACAACCCCCTTCCTTACCGTCATATATCCCTAAAAGTTGTAAGGTGGAGGTTGTTGATGAAATCCTCTTTTCCAGAGATATTACTTTGCAACTCCTCAAAGATAGCTTGAAGTAAGCAGCTAAGCAAATGAAGAAATTTGTTGATAACCATCGTAGTTATAGGAGTTTTGCTGTGGAGGACTGGGTTTTTCCCGAATTACAACCTTACAGGCAAATTAGTGTGTCATCTTGCAAACCCCACAAACTCTCTCCTAAATACTATAGACCTTATCAGATTTTGGAAAAAATTGAGAAGTTGCATATAATTTGGCATTACCTAATCAGTCTCAAATTCATCATGTTTTTCATATGTCTCAGTTGAAGAAACGGATTGGGACTGAGGTGATTCTTCAAGTTGATCCTCCTAACTATGTGACTGAAATAATTGATGAGGCTGAGCATATTATGAACAGGAGGACAGTGATAAAGGGAGGCACTTAGTTTCTCAGGTTCTTATTAAATGGAGACAACGGTCTGTTGTGGAATCCACTTAGGAATCATACTGGGAATTAGTCAAGAGTTTTTCTACTTTTGACCTTGAGACATGGTCAAATTTAAGGGGTGGGAATTTGTCAGGTGCTGCAGCTGACAAGGTTATAATGCATGCAATGGAAGGCTATACTACAAGCCATGGAGGGCAGGGGAACTGAGTTCGGCTGAGTTCCAGGTTTTGGAAGCTGAGTTACAGGCTTTGGTAGAGTGAAGATGAGCACATGGACTGATATGCAAATAATTGGACTGAAACGCAAAAGAGATAGAACATAGAAGATTGAACTTTAGCACATTGTAAACAAGATAATCACAAGCAAATGTATTCGGTTAAACTGTCAACATTCTGTTACAAATCAGTTCGGCACTATTTGTGCACGTGCACGAACTCTACTCATAATCACAATGATGTGTAAATACAATGTTGTACAAGCACAAACCAAGAAATGGATTACAAGTTTTCTCTCTCTAATTGAGTCATCTCTTCCTCTGTCTCCTTCTTCTTGATTCCATCTCTTTCCTTCTTGAATTCTCTCCTGATTTCTTTTGTAGAGATCCGCCATGGCCAGGAACAACAGCTCCAGAGTCAACCGAGGTTCTCGAGCCTCACACAAACCCTACAATTTTGGGGATCAGAAAATACAAAACTTTAAAAAGTAAACTTTACCATAACAATTAAATAAAAATGAATATAAAGAAAAATTTATGATAAAAGTTGGAAAAATCTCATCTTTGAGTGCTTGAGAGAGGGACCTTGTGGTTGTAAGGAGGAGAGACACTGAGTTGTTAAAGGAACTCCCAATTCTTCTAAACCGCACACATGCTTCATCCAAAAAAATTAAGAATCAAAACCCATCAGAATTATGAGAGAAAAAAACCTAACTAAAAATAAGTGGAAAATAAATCAAGAGTAAACCAATAAAATTGAGCAAGAATAGAAAAAACGAATTGAAAGGAAAAAAGGTAAAAACAATCATAAAGTTATCAAATTGAAGAAAATTTTGAAATAAACCTATTCACAATTTTAATCCAAAAATCGACCATATCCAAACACATATCAATCCACAAGTGTAACACCAGCTCTCTTGCTACACATTTATTAATCCATAATCAATTTCAAACACAAATAAACACATATATTTATATAATTATTACATCTATCACAAATCTTTAACAAAAACATAACATTCAATTCACTTACTAAAAATCCAACCATAATCAAGTCTCAGTAGCATTTCAAACATAAAAATCATAGCATTTCAACCATAAACATCGTATGAAGTATATCAAAATTTAACAAATAGTTAGAACTCCCTTTTCTCTCGCTCTCGCTCTCCCTCTTCTTCCTCTCCCCATTCCCCGTTCACCTTCAACATGAGCTTGGATGATCTCAACTTCTGGTTGTGTGTGAACTTGTGAGCGCATGACATCCTCGTCGACTTGAACCTGCTGTGAACATCTGGGTTGAGCTTGCTGTGAGCCTCTAGCTTCATCATTTTCACAACTTGAACCCGCTCTCGTGTGTCCTCGGACCCATCGACGCTCGTACCCTATGAGTCGTTCCTCATATCCATCATGATTTGCATTACACGTCCTTCTAAGAACGGACTGAATCTTTCCTATGATGCGAACAAACGTGTTCCTCGCCCCTGGCTCGACAGTCGATCTCAATGCGTCATGTGTAATAGAAGCAACCTCATCGAGTTCTAGTACTTATAAGATAAAAAATAAAAGAGGATTATTAGCAAGTGAATGATAATAAAATGATAATCACAAAATAAATTGTATATTTTGCTTATACATTTACCAACTCTCTCTCAACTGGACCTCTCGGTATGTACTCCTTAGGTGCTTTGTTCTCCCGAAATATCCATCGGTGAGTAATCCCCCAATACCACCATAAGTACACATCTAAATCTAGTACGTCAGCCCTCTCCATCACTACAACATCCTCCATCAACTCCTAATTCTTAATGTAAGCATGACGAATTATCTCCCAATTTTGATGATGTGCTCATTTTCAGGGATTTCGCTCTATTCTTTCTACAGGATCTGGAATATGTTGTTTTAATCCAAATTGTCGAAGCACATGATCAGACACGTGCATTTTGACAATCTCAAACATATAATCGGTACTCAAGCACGCCATATATCTTCACCATCTCTATAAATATCTGGTAGTGAAGCTAAAACCAGTTTATAGGGCATCCACTTGACCAATAAATAAGATTATGTAAATTTGCATATCAGTAATAAATGATGTATTGATTGAATATATTTAGATATTATGATTTTATACATGTTCATCCTCCATTTGATCAACCTCGTTCATGTAAAGGTTTTCGTGACCCTTTGGGGAGGTTTTCTAAGATCCGGAAATATTCCATCTATTTGATATACAAAGGGTTAGTATAGATTAAAATAAATATATAAAATTATATGTAATCATATCTATTACAAACTAATATACCTGCATCCTAATGGAATCTGGCCATTGAGAGCGCGAATCTCCCTCAAATCTGGTGTTCCCAAATTCCATCGCTCCCATGACCATATTTGCAACAAAGGGAGGCAACATTTGAATTCTTTATTTTGCACGAGTGCCGCTTTTGTCATCTCCTTGTAGAGATATGCTAACACTGCACTCTCCCAGGATAACTCTCCACACTCCTCAAGATCCTCAAGAAGTGATAACCATCTAACATGCATCAAATCCTTAGTGTAATTCCTTAATCAAGTCACAACAACTATATGATTCCGAGATTATTAACGGTGTCGTTACCCCTCCGACGTACATTGGCATATTATTCATTCTATAATTAATTTTTTCACCATAAGAGTAAGCAATAAAAATCATATTGTTCAACCTATGCAAAAGAAGATTATATCATTTAAATGCAAAAAAAAAAATAGAAAAAAAGTTTATCATGGCATTGAATAAGAGAGGAAAACCCAAGATGCAAATAATCTCATATAATTTTGACCAAAAACCTTAAACCCCAAAATAAAAATTCTAAACCCTAGAATTGAGCATTCTATGCCCTAGAAGTTTAATTTCAATTACAATAATCAACACACAAAGCATTCAAACTACCACAAATAGAGTGGTTGATAATAAATTTCAAACCCTAGAAATTGGATTTTAATAGAAAACCCTAGATTTTTACATGTTAAAAGAGGAGAGAAGGAAGAAAAATTACCCTAGAAATTTTAAGCAAACCTTCACGATGGATTTCTGCCGCAAAATGGGGTTGGGAGAAGTGGGTAGGCGGCTGAACGAGAGAGACCGGAGTTGGAGAGGAGAAAAATGGGGATTTTGGGGAAAAATAGTTTTGGTCAGTATATATAAGGGGGACGGACCCACCACAAATAGTCGGGGTTAGCAACCCCGACTATTTCATGACTTAGTCTCTTTCCGATTTTCGGTCTAGGGAGTCTCTAGTGAATAGCCGGAGTTGACAACCCTTACCATTTCATGGATTGGTTCCGGTCTCTGCTAAATGGACAAGGTTGAGAACCACGACGAGAGGACTGGGGGAGGTCCTAATTAGTCGGGGTTAGCAACACGACTAATTAGGATAGCGAATTTTTTTAAAACGACAAACTTTCTGGCCACGGAGATGACGTGATGAGAAAATGAGTCGTAAAAGTTTGGATTAGGTCGAAACGTGGGATTAAAATTGTGAATAAGTTTATTTCAAAAATTTCTTCTTATCAAATCTTTGGGTTTGGCTTCGTCATCAAAAGGCGATTGGTGGAGGCTGAGGTGATCGAGGAAGAGCTCATGCGAATTGGGTGAGAGTGAGAGGGCGAATGGCAAGAAGATGAAGGATGAAGATGGAGGAGAGAAAGAGAGATATGAGAGAGAGAGAGTGAGATCTCCAGAGGGGAGCATGAGTGTTTATCGAGAGAGGCTAAAAGAGAGGGGATTTTTTTTGAAAAATTGGGGGGTTTTTGACTTTTGAATGTGAGATGGGGACCTCTTTGTAGTTTTATTTTGGAATTTTCGAGAGGCGATCAACCTCCTGATTAGACCAGCTAGGAAGTGTTGTTCATGGGCGATATGTTATGAGGTTTTGCTCTCATAACTGTAAAACCCCGTAAATTTGAATATTTTATGATAAATATGTTATATGGTGAAAAATAATATATTTTGATATTTGGATATGATAAGAATTGATTTGAGATCAATTCAATGTATATTTGTGAAAATATGAGTGCAAATGCACAAAACATGCACAAAGGCCAAGAGTGAAAATCTGGGAATAATGACCAGTTATGAGTTTTTATATTTTGCATACCGATGCAGTTAGAATTTGGAAAAGTGTAAAAGACCAAAGTTGTAGGTCTCTTCAACATCTTTCCAACAAGTCTTAGATCACCTTATTCTGAGGTCGGATGAGAAAGTTATAGTTAAAATACCGAAGGGATATTTTCCTAGTCAGACTAGGTTTCCTGGTTCGGGTCTAACAGGTTTGTTTCGGGTTTGCCTCTATAAATACCTGTATTTTTTCACGAAAATTCCTTTCTTTTATCATATCTAAGAACCCTAACAGCCACCAAACCCCCATAAACCCTATTTTGAATTCTTGGAGAAGATTTGAGGCTTTCAAGTTGTGTTTTGTTGATTTTTGGTTTTTGGAGTGGAGATCTCCTTCGACGTTGCTTCTAACAAGTTTTCCTACAACCCCAGGCGAGTATCATCTCTACTAATCCCCTTCCCAGTTTTTAAAATATTTTTGAAGAGTTTTTAATGAGTTTTATAGAGCCTAATCAATTAATTTGTGTATAAAAATCGGATCTTTTGTATATATGTATAAAGACTAGGTCTTTTCATGTTAAAGAGATTAAGCATGCATTTACAGAAGTGTTTTAAGATCTGAAAATAATTTAAAATATTGTTTATCTGAATTTAGATGTCTTATTCTTCGTTTAAAGTTTCATGCATGATTGAAGGTTTACATATGATTTCTTATGCAAATAATCATGCTTGTTATGTTCTGTTGAAAATCTGCTGCACATATATACTATTGAGCTAGACATTTGAAATAACAAATGATATCCAATTTGAACCAAACTAATTCCAATTGAAAGATATGTGAATCTAGTTTTCAAAACAGAAAACCATACCTAAAGATAGTTTTCCTAGAGAAAGATATGCTCAATTTACTGATGATGGGTTCTGCAGAAAATCTGCTGCACAAATAAAATGTTTGACTGGAAATTAGAAATATCATATGAACTCCAAACTGAGCCAAATCGGTGGCAAATGATAGCTATGTGAGTCTAGTTTTTAAAACGAAAAACTATTCTTAAAAAGAGTTTGTCTAGAGAAAGATATTCTCAATTTACTAATGATATATTCTGCAGAAAACTGCAGATGTGCTGATTTGAAATAAATTGATATATTACGTAAAGGTTTCTTGAGTTTTGCTGTTGTTTGTTATTTTTGAGAGAGTTTCTCGATCTTATACTGTTATATACAATGCTTAAGAATTGTTTAACATCTGGGATAATGATGAACACCAGATATGGACACGCACACCGAGATATGTGCACGTACACTTAGATTATGTTGTGTTAACATACTTTTTGTCGCACGTTGAGCTGATGAATACATATGAAAGAGTATAGTTAATTCATGTATCCGGAAATAGGGAGATAAAACCTATTTGCCGCAGAACGATTGAGTAATAGTATTACAA
>BQKN01064978.1:973761-993648 GCA_022839385.1 Asparagus kiusianus | reverse complement strand
GAGATAAAACCTATTTGCCGCAGAACGATTGAGTAATAGTATTACAAAAGTATCGTTATTTCATGTATCCGGGATAGGGAGATAAAACCTATTGCCGCAGAACGATTGAGTAATAGTATTACAACAGTATCGTTATTATATGTATCCGGAATAGGAAAATAATAAATCCTATTGCCGCAGAGCGATTGAGTAACGAGCATTACAAAAGTATCGCTATAGTACAATATGATGCACACATAGATTTTTGATCAGTTGTAAGTTTTACTTTCCAGATGGATTGCCCGCGAGTAGGGTATTTTCCTTTGAGATTTTGAGACACCCGTTATGAACGGCAGATATATTTATTTTAGCAATTGTTAATATCCTCTTATTATAGAGCAGGTCACTCGGACGTAGTTCGAGATGAGATGATTATTCTTTATGTTAGAGATTGGAGTATTTATCATTGATTATTTGTTTTTCATTCATAGAGAGTTATATGAATGATTTGATATATGTATGTACTGACTCTATTTTCTTATATACTCCTACCCCTTCCCCTGGGGAGAGGTAGTGATGATCTCGCTAGCGCTTTGACGCTCGTTGTTTTCCCCCCTTTCAGGCAGCGAGTCTGGCGCACGGAGAGTCGCAGGTTGATGGGACTTCTTAGTTGTCCATTTAGTTACTTATCATATTTTGTAGTTATTGTAGAACTCCACATGTTGTTGATAAATCTCAGAATCTAGATTGGTATTTTGTTTCATAGAGTTGAGAGCTATTGTGAGACTTTGTTTATGTGACTCATTGTATTTGAGATTCAGTTCAGACTCAGAGATATGTCTATTTGGGCTCATTATTGATTTTTCTTACACTTTTTCTGTGTATATCCAGTGTTGCCCTATTTCTATTTTTACCTGTCTGTACCTTCACCTATTTATTATTTCCACTAGAGAGATAGTGATTGTGATGGTGAAACTTGTCATAGCATGGTGGTTGGTGCTTGGCAGGTTTGACAATCCGGGTTTCACCTGGGACTGCAGCCTTGTGTGAACCCTGGGGCGTCACAATAACAGTAGGAGACGCGATGCAAGGGACGAATTAGGGGCTGTTTGGTAGGCTGCAACTGGAGTGGTTGCAACTCCAGTTGCATGCAACTAGGTCCAATTTGACCAGTTGCATGTGTTTGTTTTGCTGCAACTCAGCTGCAGTTACAACCGCAGTTGCAAAACAACCCTTAGTTGCAACATATGACTTACGTCAAAAATGGCCGCAAGTCATAGTTGCAATTGACCTAAATTTATTAAAATCAAAATCATTACTTAATATTTCAAAAATAAATTCATTAAATGTTTAAAATAATCTTTTAAATAATTCTTATTATAATAATTTCTTCAAAAACGTTTTTTAAAATAATATATTTTTAAAAACATTTTTAAAATAATATATATTTAAAATAATATATTTTTTAAAAATAATATATTTTATAAAAATAATATATTTATTAAAATAATATATTTTTTGAAAAATATATTTTTTCTAAAATAATATATTTTTTGAAAAATATATTTTTCCAAGAATACTATTATTTTTCTAAAATAATATATTTTTTGAATAATATATATTTAAAATAATATAATTTTCTAAAATAATATATTTTTAAAAATATTATATACTTTTTTAAAATAATATATTTTTAAAATAATATATAATTTTCTAAAATAATTTATATTTTAAAATAATATAATTTTTCTAAAATAATATATTTTTAAAATAATATAATTTTTAAAATAATATATTTTTTAAAATAATATATATATTTTTAATAATACATATTCAAAATAATATATTTTTTGAATAATATATATTTTGAATAATATATATTTAAAATAATAAATTTTTTGAATAATATTTTTTTAAAATAATATAAATTTTTGAATAATATATTTAAAATAATATAATTTTCTAAAAATAATATATTTTTTGTACAATATATTTTTAAAATAATATGTTTTTTTAATAATGTATTTTTAAAATAATATAATTTTCTAAAAATAATATATATTTTAAATGATATATTATATTATTTTTAAAAATATTATATTAACTTTTACAAAATATATTATTTTTTAAAAATATATTATTTTTTAAAAATATATTATTTTTTAAAGATATATTATTTTTTTAAAATATATTACTTTTTAAAAACTATTATTTTTTAAAAATATTTTATGAGTTGCATATGTTAAGTTATAAGCATAATCAAACAGCTGCAACTATAAGTTGCAAAATTTAAATTTTAAACTAAACAATTGTAACTATAGTTACATGTAAGAAGAGTTATAACGTCTCAATTGCATGCAAGTCACACTTACATTGCAACTCCAGTTGCAAACAACCAAACGCCACCTTAGTGGAAAACATTCGACTTTGCGGGTCGGTGAACGAAGCGCGGGTTCTGTAATTTATACCCAAATCCGATTTCTTTTTCCTCCTCCAGCCGGCTGAGGGTCGAGCATCGTCGATCTTCCCGACCAAGACATTGATTGAAAAACCCTAGAAAACAAAAATTCCTCCACTTCCATCGGAACAATGATCCTCCGAACTCCACCTCAGCGAAAGAGACGAGCAGAATCGCCGATAATCGAGACGCCCGTTTCCGACCGCCGAGTCGTCGTCTACAGCGATCCATTCCCCTCCTCCACCTCCGATGATCTCGTCTGCACTCATCAATGCCGTCAGATGGTAACAATTCCCCTCCTCAATCTTTTCATTTTCTGGTTAGGGTTTCTGAAAACCCTAACTTTCTTTTCTTTCTATTGATAGGTGAAATCGGAGTTCATGGTGGCTTTCAGTACAGCAGAGAAGCAAGTTGCTGAGTATCAGTCCAAAGTCGAGGCCTTGAGCAACGAGCTGCGCAAGAGCGGTGGGTTCGCTGTTCGGGTTTTGTGTTTAGATGTTTTATTTGCTTAATTTATGGCTATTGATGCAGAAGAGGAGCGCATCAATTATCGGGATCATCTTCGATCTGTGGAGCAGGAGCTTGAGGCGGCAAAAGGGCGAGAGCTCGCACTGCAAGAGCAGTTGTTGAAGGAGGTTACTGAGTCACAGGAGCGGTACCGAGCTCAATTGAAGCGCTGCTCTGAGCTTGAGGTATTAAAGGGGGGACACCCGCCCTAAATTAATCTTCGCCGGAATGATTTCTTCAAGAAAACCGTCATGATATCATAGAACGATATGCTGAGAAGGCAAAAGACATTTAAAGATTGTTATTGGTATTAATGGATTAAGGATATGTCCGAATTGAGAAACAACCCTTTTGAATTGCATCAGATAGTAACTGCAATTTGCAATTAACTGGATATAAACTCTGTCCATCATCTCGTGAACATAAATCTCTATGCATGATGCATAGTATTTTGGAGTGGGGAGTTGAGGTCTTAGTGTCCATTATTAGGAGGGGTGCTCCTTTTCATGTTGAACTGGTTTTTCTTTCTGTAACCGTAAGCAAAATTTTGTAACATGCATGTAAAATGTCGAACATAAGAAGAATAAAAGGATAAGTAAGGAGACTAAAAAGAAGAAAAGGAAAAAGAAACATCTATTCTTCCTCTGAAGTTTTGAAAGTAAGGTTTATTTGTTGATTAATGAGATGACTCACCCAAGTAAAATTTCTCAATATTCTGGTTCCACGTTTATTTGTCTAAAAATAAAAATACGTAAGATAAAGTTTATTCCTTTTCCATGGCTTTCACAACTTTACACTAAGGTTTTTCTTTTAGGATAAAATTTTGAAATAGACCTCTTAAAAAAAAAGAAAATCAACCAATTTGCAAATGTTTATCAGAATCGACCTAGTTTTTGCCATAGCAGTAATACTAGGTCGATTATGTAAAAAAAGTTTTTGAACTCCATGGGATTGGCAATCCTGTAGTGCTAAATCGTGTGTTAAATTCTATGGGATTCTCAATCTCGTAGACTATACAATTTTTTTTCTTCCAAAATCGACCTAATTCCTGAAATATTTATCAAAATCGACTTAGTTTCAGCCAATGTGCGGAAACTAGGGGAAACTAGGTCTAGTTTGTTAAATATTTTGGGAATAGCGATTTTGGTGATTATTTTGTTTAAAGGGTCTAATTAAAAGTTTTGTCCTTTCTTTTATAGCGCACGCACAAACACACATATATAGATGCACACACATGTATGTTATGTATCTATATATGTGTGTGTATATTTGTATATATGCGTGTGTATGTATATGTATACACACTGACACATTCATAATGAGTCAAAGGAGTTGAAGACTTGGAAATAGGCCTAACTTGTTTGGAAGCAATCAAGACAGGTTATGGCAATGATTAACTAAATGGAAGAGATAACACTTAATCGAAATAAACAAAGGAATAGGATTCATGTAGTTGAGCCTAAAAAATCAGAATGAAGGCTTTGTTCTGTTATTATGTTTTCTTTTTTTACATTCTCTTTTTTATGATTCATCTTCTCACAAATCTTTCCTTTGCTCGATTGTCAGGTGCAACTTAGAAAAGAAGTTGATTCTACTAATAAGACTAACTTATCAGAAGCGGAGGCTCGGGAGAGAGCTACAGTTCTGGAAGGAGAAATTCAGCGACTTTCTGAAAGCAGTAAAAGGGAGAAGAATCATCTCCAAAAGGAGTTGTTACATTTGAAAGATGAATCAAAGCTATCCTTGTCTAGAGTCACCGCTGACGTGAGAAAAAAAAAGATGCTCAATTAGCATTTTATGCCCTTCCTCTTAACAACTCTAACATTCTTTTTTGTTCTTTTCAGCTCGAAAGAACAAGACTTAGAGCAGTTAACTCTGAGAAAGAGACAAAACTATTGAAAGATGAGTTGAAGGACCTACAAAATCAGCTAAATGAGGTAGCATGGCTCTTCTTCACGTCATATACATATACGTACTTATCATAATTGTTTTTGCTGCTCTGTCTCAACCTAAAATTTTCTTTCCATCTCCAATATTATTTTAGCAAAAATAAAATAGAAATGGCAGTTGGAATAGATCGAATCAATGAAAACACTACCACGAAAATAAAATAGAAATGGCAGTTGGAATAGATCGAATCAATGAAAACACTACCACGAAAGTGTTAGAATTTGAATTTTTATTATCAATTTACACTTATGTCATTTGTCTGGTAAGTAAATTGAATATATAAATGCAACATATTGCTAATATTGTACTTTTCTTCAAACCAGTGCCTTCACCAGAAGAGTGAATTGGAGCACAAGCTAACAACTTTCACTGCTCCAGTACATGAAACTGGTCTGTCTGAGAGCCAGATTCTTGTGAAGCATCTACAGGAGGAACTTCGGAACTATGTGAGTTAGTATAGCATATAAAAGACCGACTTATTTGATAAAAATGCAGCAAATACTTCTAAGTACTATAAATATTATATCTTTTAGACTAGCTTACCACATTTTACGACACTAATTTTCACGGTTTTGGATATGTTACTTTAAATGATGCGTCTTCATTCTATTGGTACTATACATGATTAGTGAAACTATATTTGGTTTGCTTATCCACATGTTCCTTATGGCTTATGGGCATTTCCCTGTGGTCATGTGATTTAGTTCTTTCATGCAAGTATATGAGTCCGCTAGAAATATCAATTTGTGTGACCTTATCTACAAAGTAACTATATTAATGGCAAGAATAGGGAAGGAACCTAATGATTTATTTACAATTATCATTGCTATCTAATAGTAAATGTAATGTTATTGGTTAATTATAGTATCTTATTTTCTCCTAGTTATATCTTTAAAATACTGATAGGAGAGGTTTGATAAATGAGGAAGGTGTCTTCTTTGGGCGTAATGGATATCGATTACTTGGAGTTTTCATGATGAAATGGCACAACCAAACGAGTAAGCAGCTAATGGTTTACGTTAGTTTTTATGAGATATGTCATATTGAAATTGTAAAAACCACATCAACTTAGTGAAATTGTGACTTTTCTCCTGTCAGTTTGAAAATTATGGATCTAGACTTCTAGGTCATGATAATAAACAATGGCTTGTTCCAAATAGTGAATGTTCTTAGCTACAAATGTAGTGGCTTCAACGATAGACTACTGAGCACTTCATATTATCTGCTATCTCAATGTGCACATAAGTTACCAGGACACCGCATTTTGGCTCCCGTATCTGTGTCGAACGCGTGTCGGACACTGATTTACTATTGGCATGCTATTGACATGTGCGGTCTTAAGCTGTACCTTTTTTTTAAAGAAAAATTCTCATATGGTTTACCTGTTTTATCTTTAAGCGCAACTACTTTGTTTTGTACTTGAACCCAATCGTCTTTATGTATTTATCTCTAAACCCAAATTCTCAAATACAATATATAAGTTAATAAGCATGCCTTAAACTTTTCTAAAAATCCTAATGTACCCCCTTCTTTTTCTCTCTGATTTAACGCCCCCTCTCACCTCCTTTACTCTCTTCTTTCATTCTTTAACTCATGAATCCACTAATCAAGGTTTTAAATATCGGTTATCGCGGATTTATCGGACGGCCAAAATCCTTATCAGATAGCGAAAATCAGAGACATATCGGGGATAAGTAGCATTTATTAGTCATATACTGTATGATGTATATATATGATATGATACCCCAAATTGTAATCTAACCATACGCTCCTTTTTCATTCTCTCAACCTTCACTAAATAAGTAGAGAAAAAACCAAATGAATAGTGAATATTGTTTGTTGCTACAACTTCAGAAGTTGTGTTGAGGGCATGGCGTCGATGAAGAGTCCAAGTCGAACTGTCGAACTTACAGTTGATAATGACGTCGATGGAGAGAGCTCGACATCAATGGAGAGCTCAGCGTCGGTCAACGTCGTCGAGTTGTTCAGTTGATGATGGCGTCGATGGAGAGAGCACAACGTTGGTCGAAGTTGTCAAGTCGATGAAGTTAACGTCGATGAGAGAGCAGGGTTGAATGGTCGAAGTCGATAGCGTTGAAGTCAGCGGAGTCCGAAGAGGAGCGGAGGCGAGCGTCAAAGTCGGCGGAGGTGAGCGTCAAGGTTGACAGCGTTCAAAGAGGAATGAAGATCAGAGGATTCGGGGAGCTACTAATATCGGTCGATAATCACCTTTATCGCCGCATTATCGCCGATAAACCCTAAAAAATGATAACCGATTTAAATTTCAACTTATCCTATCGGAAAGCTCCCAAAACCGATAACTCGGGGATAATATCGGATAATCGGATCGGCCGATATTTAAAACATTGCCACTAATTACTCCTCAACTCCATTAATGCACTGGTTTGATTGCTCAATTTTGGTGGAGATTCATCACTTTTTTGATGTTTTAATGTATAACTTTGTCCTTTACTCAACTTCTAAATTTGTAGCATTAATTTCTTATTTCCTCATCAAAATTATTTCACATTATTATTCATGAATCCTCATGGCTATTTATTACAAGTAATACGAAAAATTAATACTAAAAAGAAAATCTAATGTTAATTTTAATTTAAGAATTGGATTTAATTTTAGAATTATGATTTAATTTCAGAATTAAGATTTTAATTTATAGTGAGGCCAAATTTGATAGTTAAATTTAGTTTAAGTTGACTATCTTTGATGAAATTTGCATATTTTGTTTATTTTTTGTGACAAATAGAGATGACTGAAGATTTGTACTATACTTCCCACCAAAACACACTATACGTTAACCGAAATCTGCTATACTTTCACTAGTACTGCAAGTGTAAGGTTTTGGTGTAAGTGTAGCGTGTTATAACAAGTCTTGGTGAAAGTTTAGCAGGTTCTCCTGTAAGTACAAAAAGTTTTTAGTAAGTAGAGCAGGTTCTGTTCCCACCTAAAACAAACAACAGCGGTCGCGCACTAACCAGCATGCGCTGAAAAGCACTCATCACTCATCATCCAGTTAGAAAGAACTAAAGAGTCACTGTTGGAAAATAGAATGATGATGAACAGTCAACATGCCGTAGCTATACCGCGACGCTGGCTCTGGCTCCGTACCTCCACCCGAAAGTCTAAAATAAATCCGTTGCTTGTTCTAACGCGCAACTGCTTTGAAAGTATAGCATGTTTTTCTATAAGTATAGCAGACTTTTTAGTTTTTGGTGAAAGTACACTAGGTTTTTCTGTAAGTATGACAGTTTTTCCTGTAAGTGTAGTAGGTTTTGGTGAAAGTATAGCAGGTTTTGGTGGAAGTATAACTGGTTTTCCTATAAGTACAATAGTTTTTTATAAAAGTATAGCAAGTTTAGAGGAAAATATAAAAGATATTTCTGTAAGTATATAACATTTTGGTGAACGTATAGTGGGTTTTGGTGAAACTACAATACAAATCTTCATTCATTCATCTCTGTTTGTCACAAAAAATAAATAAACTGTGTAAATTTTATCAAAGATAGTCAACTTAAATCAAAATTAACTAAATATGAAATTTGGTCTCACAACAAATTAAAATCAAAATTATGAAATTAAAATCTTAATTTTGAAATTAAATCTTCTGAAATTAAATCTAAATTTGAAATTAAAATTAAATTTTTTTGTATTATTTTTCGTATTAATTGTAATAAACAACCATATGGATTCATGAATAATAATGTGAAATAATTTTGACGAAGAAAATACGACATTAATGCTCCAAATTTAGAAGTTAGGTAAAGGACAAATATATACCTTAAAATACCAAAAAAGTGATGAATATCCACAAAATTGAGCAATCAAACTCTATGCATTAATGGAGTTGATTAATTAATGAGTTCATGATAGTTAAAGAAAGAAGGAAGAGGGAAAGGAGGTGAGAGAGAGGGGGGATTAAATGAGAAAGAAAGAGACGAGAGAGAAGGGGGTAAATTGGTTTTTTAGAAACGTTTTAAAGGGACCCGCTAACTTATGTATTATATTTGAGAATTTGGGCTTAGAGATAAATATATAAAGATGATTAGATTCAAAGGTACAAAACAAAGTAATTGAGTTTAAAGATAAAACAAGGTAAACCATTGGGCCTTAAGACAAAAACCCCTTTTATATTTGAGCTACAGTTATTCTAAAAGTTTCTATTTACTTTTATTTAGGTTGCAATGTTATTTAAATTGTGATTATTAGTTTGATTTGCACAATTTTTAAAATTACTATTAAATCAACTTTTGTTATTAAACCTTAATTCTTAGTTTTTTTATTCTTAATTGCTATAGATAAATAAAAGAAACATACAAATTTATATGTATTTTAATTCAATATATGATCTTATGTAAATTACATACCCGTATCCTATGTTATACAAATTTGCCATGTCCTACGTTTGTACCCCCTATCCCCCATCCGTATTTGTGAAACCTAGGCGCGCACACACATAAAATATTGCATAAGACATTGAAGTAGAAACGTAGGTGTTATTGACAATTTACTCTAACCTCTTGAGTTTATGTATGGTTTATTTGACAATATTTTAAGATGAGGTCAACACAATAAGATTCTACGTTGCCTGAGGCATGAGACTAAATAATGTGATTTCCTGGGTAATCTAAAGCAACAAATATTGAAAACATTCATAAAAGTAAAACAATATGCAATTACACACAATATCAATAAATCAAAACAAAGAAAATTAGCCACAACCGAAATTTCAAAGTCGCAAACTATGATATCGTGCATTGTTTTAAAAAGCGATCTAGGCATCCGCTTAGGTGGTCACTTAAACCTAAACAGTACCTAGATCGTCCGTCTAAGTTTTAGGAGCGCCTAGGGGAGAACAGGCTGTTTACATGGACTACACAGTGTTAGAAAGATGTATATTGCTCGTCTAAGCATCGTAATGGTTGAAAATAGTTAGCTAGGTTAAAACGTACTGGAGATCAAAACACTATCTCCAAGTCCATCTCCCAGTGAGAATATGATTCAAATCTTCGAAAACGATCCTTTCTTTCTCGATTTTAAAAACATCTATCTGCAGCTTAAGTGTCCGCCTAGGCGCTAGGTGTTAGGTCTGACGCTTTGAAATATATATCGCTTTCTAAAACATTGATATCATGAGACTGTAGACCCAAAACACAGCCTATGGCCCTGTTTAGATTGGGAAATTTGTTTTATTTTGGGATTAATTTTACTCACTGCAGTCTTGAGATATAATGATTAAAACTTAAAAGATTATGGGGTATTAAATTTTTAATAATTTATTTGGTTCAAATTTGTTAGCGATACCTGTAATACCTATGTCATATTTGAGAACTTATCATTAAAAAGTGGTATAGGATTAGAACATATAACAAATATCGCTACTGTCCTTCTGTCTACTAATCATGCTTTTAGCCAAGTCTAAGTTAATTTTGGTAGCATTTGGGGACAAAACATAGACAACTATAGTCATCAAATTTTTATTGGAGCTTAAAATTTGGAGTTTGAGAAAAGAACATTAACAAGCCAAACAATTTATCTCATTAGCAGAAAACTTACCTTGAGTTGAGGGCACAATAATGACACTTTAATTAGTCAAAGGTTGTAAGAAAAGACGTTCTCCTATAACAACGGAAATTGTTAATATGTTCACAAACAAGATGAAAGTGCAATCACAATATTTTAGTGAAAATGAAACGTTCTTCTATCCGCATTGATGGATCTTATTTATTTTTCTCTTGAAGCTCTGAAGAAATATAATTATATCAAACTAGCAATGCAAAGGGAACCAAATATTCTGTAGAAAAGCCAAACATGAAATATAGATGGTTGAGTTCTGATCCTACTTTAGAAGATAACACATCTTCCGAAATCCTTAATATTTGGGAAAAAACTTGCCAAATAATCTATCGTTGCCTATATCTTATAACATATCTAAGTCTTATCTTAAGTATGTCTTAAACAAGTAAATGAAATACATGTCACCTCCAAATAAAGAAGTCTCATGATCTCATCGTAAGTCTTAAACAAGTTAATAAAATAGCAATAAATATAAAAATTATCTGAAAATACCTTACTGCCTCATATCCTTCTTCATCGACCTACTCACCTTCCTTGATCAACCTACTCACATGCGTCACCCTTCTTTCCTTTGGTAAATTGAAGAACACATCGAAATTGCTGGCACTCAGCAACAAGAGTTCCACCTATCTCTTGCCCATCCTCAGTCAGGCCCTCAATCTTCTCAACAGCACTAAAGATCTCTTTTTTAGTTACCTTTTAAGTTCTAATAGCTTAAACTTTATGCTAAAATTCTAAAATGCCTATTAGTGGATGACGCTATCCCTGAGGGTTTTATTCATTTTTTCAGCCACTTGTAGGAAGATATTTTTTGACTTCTACTCTTCTTAGAGTTCTTTGCCTTTTTTGGGAGATTTATCAATTTGGGTTGAGATTAGTAATAACACTGGGTTGAGTGTTGGGTTGTGTCGAGTAGAATTTTTTAATCCCTCTCCAAGTCTGCTAAAATTCATGCTATCTAACAATCCAAAGCCTCCTCATTAACTGCTGCTTGCTCTTTGGGTATGTCTTCCATTGAATCACCCGGGGACTAAACAATAGCGCTTTCCTTGCCATATATGACTAGCCAATCGTCATAATATGACATGGAGTTTTCCTCCACTTAGGCAACTCTTAAGTCTTTCTGCATTTAATTCAAACGACATCACATTATAAATAATAATTGGACTACATATAAAAAACAATACCTTATAGTACTCAGTCCAAACAAACTCATTAATCATGTTTGATATCTTATTGGGTAGGTTCTGGGATTGCCGTAAAGATAACACTAAACAGTCTTCCATATCTTTATTTTTGAGTCAATGTTTGGTATGCCCCTAATATCTATGCTTGGCGAGATACTCAACATGTATTTTTCAATTGCTTGGACATAGCTATTCTTGGATGAGCCGACTTTTGCTTCAATCAGTCAATTATAATATTATGTTAAGCAGAGTTTGGGGCATCTTCCTCATTCTTACTCTTCAGTTTTTCTCCACCCTCTTGCCTCTACCCTTCCACTAGGGTTATGGCTTGAGGTTGATGACTCTTTCCACTCAACTTGTAATGTAATGTTAGGCTAACAACTATAAGTATAAAAGTTATTTATTTCTATTCATACATAAAGCATGCTTATCAATTGCAATTTGCAAATATAAGTAGAAATCGTGTTCAATTAAACAAGTAGAATCAATATAATTAATAAAAATTAGTTTGTAATATAATACTCAAATCAACAAATCAATCAGCATTCCCCTACTTTCCCTCTACTGATTGAACATTATTACTGCTATTTATTCTCTTTTAGAGCACAAACCCCAACACATTTGTGGCACCACGACAATTCTACAAAGAATTTAAAAATATTATTATATTAGATAATGATAAATATTTTGTTTAATTTCTTAAGTCTTGTATATATTTTAGTTGCATTAAACTATTTCCTCTCATCAGTTGAGTTGGCTGGCACATATTCTGGTTGGACTAGAAGTGTAATCGAAGCACTCCCTTCAACATCCTATTACAATATCTGCGAATTGTTTTTCCTTGACCTATTATACAGTTATTTGATTTGCCTATTCCTGAAATGGCCAGTCAGTATATGTAAGAACACGGTGAGTTGTGCCTCGACTATTGTATTCCTAGTCTCAGTGATGCCATCTAAGGTTCTAAGCAACTCACATAAAATCCAAAACAATTTCGTTTCATTCTTACTTGTTCTACAATTGTCCGATGACTGTTATTTACAGTGTCATTTAGAAACTTCATTCGCTGACATGATTGCTTAAGTGATTTCTGCAGAGCAAAGGCATAATAGGCCCTAATGGCGAGTGTCATCAAATGTGCATATAAGGATAATATATAACAAATGTGTACAAGTATTTGTCGTAACACAATAAACTTTTTAGCTTCGGTCTCTATTAGGTCATTCTCAAAGTCCATGTCTAAGAAGTAAAAATACAAGCATGTTAAATTCAATTAATATATAATAAAAAGCATAAGATAATACTACATTTAGCATGCTATGAAGCACGGACACGCATAACATGAAGCCGTGTTGTGTCGTGTCCGTGTCGGACACACGTGTCGAACACACGTATCCTATGTATTTTTTAGGATTTGCCTCGTGTCGGCGTGTCGGATGGCCGTGTCGGATTCGTGTCCGTGCTACATAGTTAGCATGTAGTACAATTGCCAAGAAGTTAATCATTATTTGTTAAAATTACAAAACTAGTTATTTAGTCAAATAAATATCATTCTTGGTCATTTCAACGAGAGCTGGAACAACACTAGCACCAATGCCTATTTGAATAAATAGGAGTTACGTATGATCAATGTTCTAAAATGTAGATTAAGAGGCCACTTATGCGTAAGCGGGTTGGAACCACTTTGATTAGGGAAAAAATGCTCCATTGTGTGGTCATCCGCATGATCAGGCACATTTTTAATAAGCGTCCGCATAATTTTTTTATGTTGGCACTTTTGTTTTAAATACTTCCCAAGTTAAGTCAATTTATCCCCTAACCCAACCACTAAAGTAAAAATAATAATAATAAAAAAACTAACCCTAAAGTTTTCCAAATGTCCTACTAGTCCTCTCTATTCTCTCTCTTCTTCGAACCTAGTGGTTGAGGCAAATATCTTCCCCCCTTTGTCAACGTTTGCTCTACTTCGCAATGCTCACGAAACTTCACTGGAAGGTTGTACAACCTCCGAATGCTCTCCTAACCTCAAAGTTCTTCAACGTTCTCTCTCAGAGCTCTCCGGTGAAACAGATTAGTTAAAGCTTCTAAGTATACTTTTTTTCATGTATTTTGTATATATTTAACATATGAACAATAACAAATGTATATTATAATTCAAAAATTCACAAGTTCGCATGATCTAGTTAATCAATGGATAATTTGATTAACCATTAAGCGCTCCCCAATCGCACACATAGTATGACCTTGTTTTTGAACATTGTGCTTGTTCATTTTTCTGATCTGTTTTTTTATTTAATGCATGATCAAGTGCTCAATTAACTGCTACCCAATGCTAGTACTGTAGTCCTTAACATATCATTTCTCGGTGGTGTTGCTATTCATATTATTTTTTTCCTTTAACAAATTTTTAAACAACTTTATTGGTATTGAGTCCCTTTAGGTGTGTAGATTGCTAAAATAAACATAGAGTTCACGGGGATATAGGAATGTGACAATTATATCATTCTCGTTCTCTGTGAAGCACCGACACGCGGAAACAAGCCCTGAGTCCGTGTCCGACGCGTGTCCGACGCGGACAAGCATTCGACACGCGTCGGACATGCGATCAACGCCGCCAACACGCATCAACGCCCCGACACGTGTGTCGACTCGCTCTCGACATGGCTGGACTCGTTCCCGATACGGCTTAGAAGACAAAAAAAAGAAAAACTCGAAACCCAAACCCAAACCCTAATTTCTTCACTCACCCGATCGGCTGGGATTCGCGAACAAAAAAGAAAACGTCGCCACAATCCCTATCTCTCTCTGATCTCAGCTCGTCGTCGTCCTCGTCGGCAATCCAATCTCGGCTCGTCCTCGTCGTCGTCCTCGTCGGCTCGTCCTCTCTCCCTCGATCTCTCGTCGGCTAGGTTAGTCTCTCCCGATCTTTCTCTGATTCTTCATCTCTCTCCAGCGATCTATCGATCTCTCTCGTCGGATAGGTCAGTCTCTCTCTCCCGATCTCTCTCTCATGCATTGATTGGTAAGATGTTCTTCACCGGGGATTATCCTTCAACTTGAAAAGAAATCCATATTATGCCAATGCTTTTACATATGGCACACGCAATCCAATCTCTGGCTACAAGCCTCCCGATTACAATTACATGAGGATCACTATCTTACAACGTGAGAAAACTCATGTAGAGAGATTGATGGAGCCCATCAGGGGCACATGGCAACAGAAGGGAGTCTCCATTTGTAGTGATGGGTGGGCGGATGCACAAAGGAGACCCATCATCAATTTTATGACGGTATGTGAGGGTAAGTCAATGTTCTTGAATGTTGTGAATGCCAAGGGAGAAGTCAAGAATAAATATTTTATCCAAGCAAAGCTAGAAGCCTAGAAAAGTGCATCATAGAGGTAGGATCGTAAAATGTCATCCAAATCATAACCGATAATGCTTAGGCATGCAAGGCCGCGAGAGGGCTTATGGAGGGCACCTGGCCTCACATATTTTGGACTCCTTGTGTAGTCCATACACTCAATCTTGCTATTAAGAATATTTGTGCGGCTAAGAACACAGAAGCAAATGCCGTGGCTTATGCACAATTACATTGGATTACAGAGATCTTCGATGATGCATTGCTTATGAAGAATTTTATCATGAACCATTCTATGCGGCTTGTCATGTTCAATGATTATTCTAAGATGAAGCTCCTATCGATTGCCGACACAAGATTTGCCTCGTGGATTATTATATTGAAAAGGTTTATGGTCGTTAAGAGAGCCCTCCAAGATATGATCCTTAGTGATCGATGGGGCTTGTATAGAGAAGATGATGTGGGGACGCTCAATTTGTGAAAGAGAAAGTCCTCGATGATTTGTGGTGGGACAAGATAGATTTTATTCTTGACTTCATTGGCCCAATCTATGAAATAATAAGGGTCATCGACACCGATACACCATTTCTTCATTTGGTGTATGATATGAGATTATGAGTGATATGATGATTGAGAAGGTGAATCAAACTATTTATAAGCATGAGGGTAAAAGGGATAACGATGAATCTCCTTTTTATGAGGTGGTTCATAAGATCATGGAGGATCGATGGAACAAGGGCAACACCCCATTTCAGTGCTTGACACACTCTTTAGTTCTAAGGTAATATTTCACATTTCACTCTTTAATACGAATATTTCTATTAATCAATACCCTATGGGCTAATTCATGTTATTAATGAACATATGTACTATCATTCCACATGGTTCAATGAGAACGTCAATCGACAAGCTCCAAATCAAGATCATGAGATCTCTACGGAAAGAGCAAAGTGCTTAAGAAGATGCTATTCTAACCCGATGAACGACGGGCTTTGAACTTGGAATATGCTAAGTTTGCGGGGACTTTGGAGGCTTTTAATGATCCGGATTCTCTTTCCGATAGAAGACATATGGATCCAAAGTCATGGTGGCTTCTTTATGGTCCAAGTACTCCAAATTTGCAAAAATTGGCTGTAAAGCTTCTAGGCCAACCTTGTTCCTCTTCTTATTGTGAACGAAATTGGAGTACGTATGGTTTCATTCACCCCTTAAAAAGGAACAAGCTAACCTTGGCACGTGCGGGGGATCTTGTTTATGTTCACACCAACCTTCGTTTACTTTCTCGAAGTTCGGAAGAGTATATGGAAGGGGAATCAAGAATGTGGGATATTGGTGGAGATGCCTTCAACTCATTTTAAGGTGCCGATATTTTAGATGTCCTTTCTCTTGACGAGCCCACGATGGAGACCGTTGTGTTTGAGGAGGATGAAGGAGTTGAAGCCATAGAACGATTTTTTTGATGTTTCAACTTGAAAACTTTATTTTAAGATACACTTTTGGTTCTAATTTTTATATTTTTGTAATGTTAGTAACTTAGTATTTTGTAGTCATGGAACTAGTTGCAACTTAAACTTTATTCTCTTGTATTTTTATATGCTCAAGATGAAGGTAATGAAAATTAAAATTTGGTATTATCTTCAAATCAGTTACATAACTTACATTTGTAATTGATTATACAAGCCAATGTTACATAATAATATAACATAAAAATTGATCTATTTTTCTATATGTTCGTCTTCTCTTTCTTGTCTTCTTTAACATTATTGTCTTCAATTCTCCAAGAGATCATTACCATCCCGACGTCTTAATTCACACCTGCAACACACTTTCCTTTAGTTTCTTATTTATAATCTCCACTTTACATAACAAAAAAATATAAAAATGTAATAGGAATTTAATTCAATATTGATCTATATATAATAATAATATTAAAAAAATCTAGCCGTGTTGCCGTGTCCTATTTTTTTTGGGTTTTGCCGTGTCCGTGTCGCCGTGTCCGTGTCCGTGCTTCATAGCTTGTTCTCTCGTGTCATCGTTTCCAAGTCTTTTGTTTTGCTTGATCAAGCATTTCATGTTTCATGCTATTTTCCCAATTATCTTAGGATAAGGACTATTAATAATATGACCCTGATTCCATCAAAAAAAAAGCTTGATAATTTCGCATCGATTGCTGTAATTGTTTGTTAGGCAACTTAGGTCATAACTGCCTACAGTCATTAAGAACAGTTGCTCGATATGTTATAGGGTGGCTTATGCTATCTGCAAGCATGGAGGATTTAAGCTTGGTTTGCAGAGAAATTTCAGTCCTAAGATTTCGTTCAGCATAAGAACCGTTAGCTGCTGATTGCAATTTCCTCAATTCAGCTATCTTTTCTTGTATTTATCATACAAAAGCATGAATACATGGATGATGACACAAAGCAAAATGAAAAAGAAAGGGGCTATCGGTTGAAAGATTTTCTGACTTATATCTGATTAATGAATATCTATGGAGCTTAATGGAAAAGATACTGAGATTGACAAATAAGGAGCATCATGTTCTCTTGTCCAAAGTTTTAGAAATTAAGTTTCCATACTATCTGCATGTTGTAGGAATGGGTTTGTGGGCCTATCTGCTCTAGAGTTTTGTTAACTGGATTGATAGTTTATCATTGGTTCCTTTGGAGCATTTTATTTTGCTTGCTTTTGTGATTTTTTTTCCTGCTTACTTTCTCCGAAATCTTGCATGTCTTTGGTTTGATATTGTTGAATAACTTTTTATGACTGATATATATGCAGCTGAGTTGTTTTACTTCTTTCTAGGAGGCAGAAGTACATGAAGCAAGAAAAATCAAATCTTCTTATCTCAATAATGAGTTACTGAAAGAAAAATTGAGAGAGGAAAAGAATCGCAGAGAGAAGGCAGAGTTGGAGCTGTCAAAATTACAGGAAATCCAGCTTGATGCCCAAAAATTGGAATGCGAGCTACTGTCCTGGAAATCATTGCTCACAGTGATACCTGATGTCTCATGTTATGATGATATACCTAAAAAGTTTGCGAGACTACAACAGTATGTTCTTAGCTTTGTGGTTATTTTAGTATCTTTTTTATTATCATATGCTGTAGGATTTGATATTATTATCATCATCATGATGGTCAGCATTACTTGCAGTAGTTTGTATCATATTTCTTAAGGTTGGTTCAGACAAAATTAGCTACCAATCTAATCTCTATAAATTATAAATTTCACCACTGAACTAGTATACCAGTAGAACAACAGGTTTATGTTTCTCAGGTAACTTACTTTTGAGCATGTATCATTTTTTGTTTTTTAGGGAAGCAATTGAAAGCATGATGAAAGTTGGTGAGGTAAATACTCGCTTGAAAGAGTTGGAGGTAGCCTTAGAACTGTCAGAACATAGTAGACAGCATGCTGAAAAAGAAGCTTCGCTTGCCAAGCAAAAGGCAGAAACTTCAGTTTTGGAGATCAAACAACTTGAGCAGATGGTGATAGCATATACTAAGTTTCTTTTCTTACTCTCAAAGTTCCATTTATCGTCTCATACTTCACATGATGTTGTGCTTTCTGGTGTTCCATGATAATGCATACTCAGATATGTACATTTCTGTTAGTTTGACTATATATAAATAAGAACTGATTATTTTCAGTGGGAAAGCATTAAAATCAGAGTTTTACATTTATTTGTTCTTGCATTGAATGTCTTTAGTTCTTCATTACATTCCACAGCTTTCTTCGGTTATTAAAGAAAGGGAGCAACTAAAGAAGGATTGTTCTACTATCAATAAGCAGAAGAGTGGACTTCCCGATAGCGTGATGGAAAATGAAACCACAGTTAAGGTTGGACTGGATGACTCATATTTGTTGTATCCTTTTAGTAGCTTTATAGCTTTTAATCATTTTCACTATTCTGGTAGTGCAGGATCTGGATAAAGCTCTTTCAGAAAGGGAAATGGAGGCAAGTTTGCAGGAACAGAGAGAAATTATTAGTCATCAACATGATGAACTTAAGCTGATGAATGAAAGACTTAATGTTGAAGCAAGGAGAGTAAAGTCTTTAGAGCGGGAAGGGGACCACTTGCGTTCGGAAATTGCTTTGTTAGAGTCAAAGGTATTGTGCTTATAAACTTCATGTCTCTTCTGCTCGCATGATGTCCTTATTAATGCTGAAATTTTCTGCTTATTTATCATGATAATTCTCTGTGTAACCGACTATGTCAAAATCACATGTCTTGTCTTGCCTTAAGAAGTTTTCTTTTGCACCAATGTACTCAACTTCAAATTAAATTATGAGGCTTGGCTCACTTGTAAAATTGGTGATTTGGTTTATGGGAGGTCCTCTGTTCAAGGCTGGGTGACGTACCTTTGTTCAAAAAGAAAAAGAACTAGTTCATTGTAATAATTTTGAAGATTTCTCTCATATTAGTATTGTGGAGAGTAATAGTTGTATTGGACTTTGTACTGCCATGAATTTTTTTAGCTAACTAATTCAACTTGGTGGTCGACTAGTCCTGTCTCTTTTCTTTGAGAATTGACATGGTCAATTGATAGGTCATAGGAGTCATGCCATTCTTCTGCATCTAGATTTCACCAACCCACCCATCCACACACACACAATTCTTGCAGTACACTTAAAACTTATGCATACCTTATTATGAGTCCTAATATTCCCCTATTTTGATGCAGCATGTTTATTGGTAACACCGTGACACACATGACAACATTCTCTTTTCTTTGAGATTCACATAGTCAATCTGGTGCATCTAGGTTCCTCACACACAAAAATAAATAAATAAATGATTATTTACATGTGTTATATATATATATATATATATATATATATATATATATATAT
>BQKN01064978.1:952945-973661 GCA_022839385.1 Asparagus kiusianus | reverse complement strand
ATATATATATATATATATATATATATATATATATATATATAGGTGGGGGGGGGGGGGGGGGTTGTATGTGTAAAATCTAGAAGTCCACTTGCAGCATAATCATATTTTACAGTGTAATCCTAATTTTTCCCTACTGTGGTGCATCATGGTAATTGGTGACATACATGGTACAAATACAGAATCCTAGCAATTCACTTTCAACTAAGGCATAGTTTTTGATGTTTTCCTTTTTTCTTATTCTCTCACATATTTATTAGTAAGTTTATCATCTTGAATTTACAACATAAGAAACTTCAAAAATTTAAAAAAAATTTGTTAACACTACACCAACATAGTGTGCAAGATGCTTTTGTTCTTTTAACTTTCTTATTTTAATAATAATGAAATACAAATCAAACATGCATGAATTTTCAAAACTGAAACTCCTAATTGGACCCTCATTTGATCCTTGTTTAAAATAATCCTTGTTTGCAACATAGCGGATGCTTATAGGTCCTAACTTGTCCTGGTCCTTTAGAGGTACTTAAATTTTTAAAAGTAATTTTATGTATATGTAATTATAAACTATTAAACTGATTTTAGTGTTTACAATGCTTACCATATTTTTTATTTAATTATTTCGGGTTAGCTGGGTAACTGGATGCAAATGCACAATGTTGCATGCTTGTCTTGTCTTTCCTTAAAACCTATGTTTATCCTAAACTAAATGTTGGCTGCTGTGTCCGTTATGGCGGCTGACATATCGATGTGGGACCCAAACTGACAAGATATGTTGGTTTACAAGGAGTATGACATTTTTGGGAATATATCGGCGCCATGTCTGGGTAAGTCAGACATTGCGGAGGCAATATTGGCTCTAAAATCATGCACGATATTGGGGGGGAAATTCTGGACTTAAAGTTTGGGTTTGGGTATGGTTTTAGAACTCAAACCCGAACTGATTTTAAATCGAAACCCACTGCTTTGAAAACAGACCCACGCGATTTAGGATAAAATTCCCTAAATCACTGATCTGCGTCACTCCCTCTCTTCTCTTTCGACAATCTTCGACGGTGACTTCAGCAATGTCAACGATTTAGAATAATAATCTCTCCCTAGGGGGGAAACTAGGCTTCAAGTCAACAACAGATGAAACTAGGGTTTCGACTCTCACAAGTCAGGTACTCTCTTTGTTACATTTTCTCTAGTCTCTCTCTCTCTCTTTCAGTCTCTCTCTCCTTTTCTCAAGTCTCAACACCCGCGCTTCCTCTCCCTCTTGGTCCTCTCTCTCTCCCCCTTTATTTCCTTTTTCTATCAGTCTCTCTCTAATTCTCAGTCCTCCCCCCTCTCTTTCGCACAGTCTCTATCAGAATTTAGAAATAAATTGAGATATACATAAGTTACTATTGTTTTAGTTACTATAAATCCTTTTATTAAAAGTTACTGTTTTTTAGTTTCATTGTAAATCCATTTATAGAGATATGAAGCTAATATGTATTGCATTATTGTATGACTATAGAATTTATTGTTTTCCTAAACATCATATAGTATTACATTTTTGTGTGTTTAGACTATATAATTTATTAAGTATGCTTAGATTGCTTTTTGGAAATTATATTATATATATGCACACCATCCGATATGAAAATCTGATATTTACTGCACATCATCGATTCAGCAATCTGACATGAATTTTAGCCGTCCAATATGTTCTCAACCCCCGACATCTAAAACCTTCTATTAATGAAGAACAACATAAATATTTTTGTTTTCCTTTTTGCGACACCCAAGATGTAGAAAAAGAAAGATCATATTTGCCAATTCTCATCAAATAGAGTCAATTATTGAGTAATGTTTCATCAGATATTTAACAATATATTATGATCGGCTTTCAACCTGGCATCAACACTCTTATTAATTGCCTACCATCATAGCTTAGCAAACTAATTAACAAGAGAATGGACTATCTTGATCCTAGAATGCGATATATGACGATGAAAATGACGAAATTAACAAGGGAAAATCCAGCAAAAGGTAAAGATGATGAATTTGCTGTGGAATTTCATTTAACTCTTAATCACACAAGGCCAAGAACCAAATAGAGCACATGCTCATAATCATATTTGAATGAGTCTCAATTAGAAGTTTGCAAGGGTTTGCCATCATCACTATCTTTCAGCCTCTTTCCCATTCAAGTGTGTGATCATGGAGTTCAACTTCATATTCAAAAGAGTCTACGAAAAATTTGAGGACATACTGTTGATAGTTTGCTAATGATGCCAACTTTGAGATCTGTTCCTAATAGTGGGAACTGTGGATTATTTTATCAATATTATTTTTTATGGGTGGGGGGAATCATTGTACATAAAACCTGGCTACTTGTCAAGTAGGAAACTTATCTCATTGATTGTTGTAATTTAAGCTCCATATTATCTAGCACAAATCCTTCATGTTAGGAAAAGGTTTGATATATAGTGTGAAGGTGATAGATTATCTGTAGGTAATTGCATCATTGTGGGAAAGACAAAAATGAAAATGCAAGGCAACTGATGGAGATAGTTTAGGCAAACGCCTCAACTAGATATGTACTATATATTCCCAAGTAACAAACAAATTGGAGGAGGGAGTGATTGTGGCGGGTATAGAAAATATGAAATGAAGGCTATTTAAAAGGTAATGAATGATGTGATACAAGAGTTTAAGAATTATCCAGTATTGCTAGAGATGTTAAGATGGTTAAAACTTTATTTGGTGATTGTTCAACAGGATAGATTTTGTTTCACACATCGACTTCTCTTTCTTTCTATCCCTCCCTACCTTATTCTCTTCCCTTTTTCTGTAGGTGTAGGAGTGGTGATGGTGGAAGGAAAGATGACACAAGTGTTGAAGCCAATTGTTGATGTAACAACATCGTATATGTGAACATATGCATGTTGTTGCTCTTTTTCCCTCTTTTTTTCTCTGTGGATTGGTGATGGAAAATGATAAGAATATTTCTTAAGGGAACTTATTTGGATAAAAATAAAATGTAAATAGAAATAATAAAATTGCATTCATCGTTTGATAAAGAAACATACAAATGTCAGGCCTCACGCTTGTGGAAATTACATGCCTAATGATACTTGCAACTCGCATGCAAGGATTATCAAATAACAAACTTTTCACCATTCATCTCTCCACTAAATGAAAAAGATGCAACCTTATTTATATGACTAAATTACAATTCTCATAACAAATAAAATCCTAACTATTAGATTACAACAACTATAAATCCTAGCAAAATAACAACTCTAATAACTAAGTAACAACTTCATCTTAACCAAATATCTTAGCTTAAAAATCAAATCCTTAAGAATCTTTTAAATTTAACTTGTCTTGCATCAAAAATTCTCATAACAAAAAAAATATTCTAACTATTAGATAATATCAAATGTAAATCCTAACAAAATAACAACTCCAATAATTAAAAAAAACTTCTTCCTAACCAAATATCTCATCTAAAGAAAATCAAATCCGTAAACATCCTAATTATAATGTCTTGTATAAAATAAAATAAAATAAAATATGCAAAACAAAAGAATGGAGATATATTGAAGTGATTATTTGGACAAAATAAGATAAGAATCAAATATCTTAATTGCACTTTTCGTGACAATGATAAAGGTCTATCACTGGATCATCATCAGACGATGTGGATTCTAGAGTGGCTCCTTCAGGGTCTAGAGGTGTCTCCTATTGCCTTTACATGATATGACACTTAGTTCTATATAGCACTTACGTCTTTATTTTAGACCAACTAACTGCTCTGATACTATTTTTCACATCACAGGCTTGAGTGCTTGTTGGCACAATGTGAATCGTGAGCCATGTGACCCATTAAGTACGCGGTTTGGCTCAATCCATTGTAAAAAATGGTTAACCATTGTTGCACTTGATTCTCAAATCCTACTATTTAAACCCCTTCACATGCTTTAGTTTCTCGATGTGGGATTAAATTAATGGGGGCATCACAATAATCTCTCATCTCTAAATCAGTCAACTGTTGTACCTAAGGTTTTACATGTCAGCTATCAGGGAAATATCGGACGATCAAAATCCATATTGAATTCCGGGTATAGGACAGATACTGGGGATATGTAGTAAATATCAAAGTGCCATATTTAATGTGCATATGTAATATAATGTTCTAAAATATAATTTAAACACAATGAAATCTAGTCTCACAAAAATGTAAATAATATATATTTAGGTTATTGTAGAAACTTAAATAGGGCTAAAATAAGGAAAAGACCTACTACAATTTGCTAAAAAAATTCATAGGGCTGAAATTTTTGGTAAATACATTGAAGAGATATTACAAAACCATATTGTACAGTGATAAGACATAAAATAACATATCAGCCAACATATCGGTCAACATATCCGCTAATATATCGGTTATATTGGAGATATATCGCCCAAAAATTGTCAAATAGCCGTAAATAATGTTGAGGCCATATCATATTGTGGCAAACCTTGTAAAAGGGTATTTCGGATAGATATATCGGCTATGTTGGGGATATTTAAAACAAAGATTACAATAGACCCCTTATAGTATCACCTACTTGTGAATACACCCCCATGTAGTTCTATTTGTTGTGAATAGACCCCTTAAAATATTGGTCCAGGTGGGAATATACTCCCTTAGTTATTTTTTCAACTCTTTTAAAAATAAAAAAATTTAGCAAATGAGGATATATCCTCACCAATATAAATTTTGGTGATCTACCCACCTCTAACCTTTTCAATGATTTTAAGAGTAAAAAAAGTTCAAGCAGGGGGCTATTCACAAAAATAGACCTACGAGGTGTCTATCCGCAATTGGGTGATACAACCGGGGGAGGGGTGTCTGTTTGCAATTAACAATGGCTGTACCTGGTTGCTTAGATTTTGAGGATGACAGAAAGAAACATAACTTTTTACAAGCGACATGCAGGTGCTTTTGCTAAAGCCTCAATTTATGCAAATTTTGAAAAGATATAGCCACTGTTTTAAAAAACATCCGCCTAGTCCGCTTAGGCGTACGCCTAGACCTAGGCGATACCTAGGCCGTCTAACTAACGCCTAGCGTCTAGGTGGTATTTAGGCTACCCACCTAGATTTTACGAGCGTTTAGGGAGCATTGTCTGCTTACGTAGATTGCATCCTGTAGACCTTGATTGTGATTTTATGTGTCGTAGCCCACACGTCCTGCAAACTCCATTAACCTCCAAATATGAACATCTTCACTACCATCTCCGACCTTCAGCAAAACCTCATCGACCACCACTTAAATGAAGAAAGAAAAAAAACACTCAGAAACCGCTTAGGCGTCCGCCTAGGCGACTAAGCGCTGGGCGCCAAGTCCGACGCCTAGAAGCGCCCAACGTTTAATGTAACATTGGATATAGCACATAATTATAATGGAATTCCTAAATACAAATATGTTATTACATGCAATATATACCACTTATTTCATCGTTTCTTCTTATCTATTACCATTAAGAGGTTGCCTTCATGGTACAATGGTCCCACAAATTTGATAGCATTAAGGACTTTGTCTAACGGTGTCCTATTGTAATATCAGGCCTATTGTATTCTATTAAAATGTCATCTCTGTATTCTGTAATGCTCGTTTATGTCCCCAGGACTTGTCAACTTAATTCCCAGTCTTACTGTGCTTCCATCATATTAAATTTCTATCTTCCTTTTGTAATGACATAAAAAATCACACAATATAAATGCGTGGTTAAACATCCACTCACTTTTCTTTAGTTAGACATCTTGTTCCTTGACCTTGTTAAAAAAAATTAACCCTATCACCCAGAAATTCAAGCTTTTAGAAGTGAAAATCAGCTTTCTTATGGAAAATGTGGAATTGCAGAAGACACGAACCAATATTTATACGGCTACTGTTCTGATACAATTTTGTATCTACTTTAATCCAAAATTTGAACCTTTTAGGTAGTAGAAAACTTGTACAGGTCAACTTTTCATTTACTAGTTGTCCATTCTTTCAACTGATTCAGGCTAAAGAATTATTTTGCAGTTTCACATTGTTTGTTTTATGTTTGGCTAAATTGTTTTCATTCTAAACATACAGCTACCTTTATATTTTACCCTGATTGCTTTATCATGGGAATCAACTTTAGTTTCTTCTTGTCAATTACCCTTGGCCTATAAATGTACATGGCTTATGATCATATGCAATGGAACCTGCCTGTGAATATTCATGCAACTTAAATCACATCTTTGATTTATGTCTAGTGTGGAAATAGAAAAAAGGCCGAAGACCTGCTCCTTCCGTTCATCTGCCACACTGGAAATCACCTATTTTAGTACAGTTTAATTTTAGATGCAACGCTAAAACAGCTCTGATGATTAACATGACATCTAGACCTCCTGGTCTTCTCTGATGCTCTTATATTGATTATTATGCATATATTGCTGATGCTGCAGAAACTTAAGAGAAAGTGATGGGTATTTAATAGGCATAAAAATATTCTTGATCTATATCAAATCAAAACTAAAGTTAATGATCAATAGAATTGGGTCATTTCGGTTTGTGAATGGACTCGACTTGGTGCATATATGTTGAGTGATGCCCTTTTTATATGACAGTAGATTAAAAAAAGCTCTTTTCCAGTTTTGGGCCTGAATAAGACTTGCTAGGCTTCTGTAATTTCGAAGGATCTAGGGTTTACACAAAGACTGGTCATGTTTCAATTGGTGAGATTGGTAAAAGTCCAGAAATTTGTTTTGGAGGCCCTTGTTTTTATCATCTTTTCTTCTATGCACTTGTTTGCGGGTTGTCTAATCAGTAAAATACTTCTAAATACTTCTAATTTCTCATGGCACTATGGTTAGCTTAGATTATTTCAAGGTTCTATCTCTTTTATTACTTTCTTGACATGCTATAGTAGATAGTGGTCAATGCATCTGCTATAATAGTACTAGCAAACAAGAAACAATAATTTAATAATTTACATTTCCCTCTTAGTTAGGGCATGGTGATTACTCGGCTGCAAGTACAAAAGTATTGCGTATGGTGAATACTTTAGCAGTAGACTATGAGGCAAAACATACTATAGAAGTACTGAGAGCTGAATTGCAGAAGACACAGGCGAAGCTGCAAGCTGTTGAAGACTTGAAAGGACAATCAGGTATAGGGATTGTCTTATTTTCTTATTCAGTATGGGACATTTCTTTTAATCTCTATATTTGAGATCTATGAACTTATCTTGAATGAATATCATAGAGCACATTGGATTAATTATAATTTATAAGTAACTTGATGTTTAGTGTAGCTTTAATGTAAATTTGTTTTTGGGGGTCATATATGCACACCCTTACATCTATCGTATTTTTTAGACTTACCCCAAACCCTTCATGCTTTCCAATTTACCCTCAAAATTATCTCAAATTCACCCTTTGATTTACTCTCTTGGATTTTCTAACAGAGTTGAAATTTCTATCTACCCTTGTCTTCTACTGTCACCCATAGGATCCAATCCCCCTCAGATCTTTAAAAATTGGAAGAACTTAAATCATGATTTACTGCTATTGAAATTCAATGACGGACGACACTGAGTCGTCGTGACCCCATGGTCTGAACCCCAAAATGCACATACAAATATGAAAATGAAGAGGTAGGAAGTTTCTGACATTCACCAGTCACCACAAATGTGATGCCCCAGGGTTCACATAAGGCTGCAGTCCCAGGTGAAACCCGGATTTGTCAAACCTGCTAAGTACCAAACGCCATGCTACGACATGTTTCACCATCACAATCGTTATCTCTCTAGTGAAAACAATAAATAGATGAAGGTACAGACAGGCAAAACTAGAAATAGAACAACACCGAATATGCACAGAAGAAGCATAAGAAATATTAATAATGAGCCCAACTGGAATGGAATAGATATATCTCTGAGTCTGAACTGAATCTCAAATATAATGGGTCAAATAAACAAAGGCTTACAATAGCTCTGAACTCTATGAAATAAAATACTAATCTAGAGTCTGAAAATAATCAACTACATGTGGAGTTCTGTAATAACTACAAAATATAATAAATAGCTAAACGAATAACTAAGATGTCCCATCAACCTGCGACTCTTCGTGCGTCGGACTCGCTGCTTGAAAAGGGGGGAAAACAACGAGCGTCAAAACGCTAGCGAGATCATCACTATCTCTCCCCAGGGAAAGGAGGGTAAGAGTATATAGAAAATAGAGTCAGTACATAATATATTAAATCATTCATATAGCTCTCTATAAATAAAAAACAAATAGTCAAGGAAACATACTCCAATCTTCAACATAAAGAATAAATATCTCATATCGAACTACATCCGAGTAGCCAGCTCTAATAATAGAGGATGCCAACCAAACTAACTCGAATATAACTGCCGTCCATAACGGGTGTGTCAAAATCTCAAAAGAAATACCCTACTAGCGGGTAGTCTATCATGGAAGTAAAACTTATAACTGATCAAATATCTATGTGTACATCATCTTGTGCTATAGCGATACTTTTGTAATGCTTGTTACTCAATCGTTCTGCGACAAATAGGTGTCATCTTCCTATTTTCAGATACGTATAGAACAACATTATTCATGTGTTTATCAATTTAACTCATGTCAAAAGTGTGTCAATCTAACACAATCTAGCATACATGCACAAATCTCGGTGTGCGTGTTCATATCTGAAATTCACCGTCATCTCAGGTGTTAAACAATCACTAACATCATAGTCTATCATCATTAGATCGAGAAATCTGCTCGACAAACCAAAACCAAGCCATATAAACATGCACAACCAAAACAGACTGGCGGTCGACCGCGTCGGTCGACCGCGACGGGCTCCAGAGACTACCCAGGTCTCTGTCCTGCACGCGGTCGACCGTGGCGGTCGATCGTGGATCCTGATTCCAGTTCTCAAAATTCTTTGTGTATGTCGTGTTCACGTCGTGTTTTTGTGATTCAAACATGATTAAAACCCTCATAATCTTACATACAAACATGTTACAGCAGATAGAAGTATCTGGAAAACAAATTAACATATATAGCCATGATTTTATGCATTAGATTCATATTCAAAACCTCACAGCATGCATAAAAGCTCAAAACAACGAATCAAACTTCTTTCTTTAGATTAACCATGTTTTAAAAAATCATCATCAGATCTAAATCACATCTGTAAAAACGTTCTCAACCTTTTTAGCATGAAAAGACCTAATCTTTATACATATAATACAAAAGAGTTGTCTTTTATACATAATCTATTCGTTTAGGCTCTACGAAACATGTTTAAATCTTTTTAAAAATATTTTAAAAACATTTTAAAAACTAGGAGGGGGATTAGCAGAGATAATACTCGTCTGGGGTTGTAGGAAGGACTTGTTAGAAGCAACGTCGAAGGAGATCTCCACTCCAAAAACTAAAAATCAACAAAAATCCAACTTGAAAGCCTCCAATCTTCTCCAAGAAATCAAACTAGGGTTTTGGAGGGTTTGGTGGCTGTTAGGAGTCTTAGGAAAACTAAGAAAAACGTGAAAAACTCGTATATATATCAGGGGAAAACGAATATGGGTTTAGAAATCCGAAACCAACTCAAAACAGGAGAAAAACTCTCTGCAGGTTTCGCGATCGACCGTGGTGGTCGACCGGATTGCGGTCGACCGTGGCGGTCGACCGGACTGGAATTTTCCAGCTCCGCATATGTTTGGCTATTTGTGCATGTTTCAACTCTTTTCTCTCTCATGTATGAACTCGTTCATACTCAAAACACATGGTATTATACTCATATACCATTAAATGATATTTATCATACTAAATATCCACATATCATAATTAATCACACCTTTATTATATTATTCACAAAGTATCGGGGTTTTACAACAAAGTCCACTCACTTCCCCAAATTAGCTAATACATGTTACCCTTTGGGAAATCCCTCCTCGGCTTTAATTGACTCCTACTTTTTCCAAATCCAATTGCCAAAACGTAGTATAATCCTGCTAACTTCTTAGATTGAATCAATTCTTTTTTTTTTTTTACAAATCCAATTGCATTGAGGACTTAAAATGCAAATAATGTCAGGGTTGAGGTTCTGGATGCACTTGGTGAAGAAGGGGCAGTTCTTGACGCTGTGGTGTGAGCTTTTGGCGTATAATCTTGATTCTCTCATTTCTCTCTTTTTCCCTTATGTCGATTCTCTTTTGCAGTGGGTTTTGTGCTCTGAAGACGAGAGGCAAGAGAAGTAGAAAAGAGGGCTTCTTGGAGGAGCCATCCTTCTCTAGTATTTGCAGAATGACTTCAATTCTCTCGCCCTACGAAAAGAAGGGAGCATAGTTTAATAATATTTTAAGATTACTAACCAACTTATCAGAATGTGAGGAATAAATTCAGTACATTCTCTAATCAAGAAATTGAGTGTTAGCTTAAAAATCTAACTGTAAATTGGTAGCTAATAGTTATGTTTCAGCCAATTAATATATTGGCTGTGCTACCTTTCCTGTGAACTTCCTTATGTTAAGAAAAATGTACCATTTTACTTCTGATCTTTTATTCTTATCCTTCATGTAAAATCTTAACATCTCCAAGGTTTTGCTAGAGTGGGTTATCACTTTCTGATCTAACATAGATGCCTCGTAAATTTCTCAACAGATGCTGGGAAAATAATAGATGCAGACATACCCGAGAAACTAGCACAGCTTAAAGGACAGATTGCAATACTTGAGAAGCGTGAAGAAAGGCAGATACTAGATTCCTTTTAAAGTCTAAATTTTAAACTAAATTCTTAAATGGCCTACTGTGATATTCATTCTTTTCAACTTCATTCCTCATGGACAGGTATAAAACTGTCTTTGCAGAGAGGATATCAGTTTTTAGAAGAGCATGTTGCTCGCTTTTTGGCTATAAGGTATTTGGTCTTTTCTTATTTTATAGTTTGAAGCATTGATTATAGATACTTCCTATCATTTGGTATTTATTAAATTTGACTGTTCATACTTCATACTATAGCACATACTGTAGATTGGGCACTGTTACAATGATCTGTGAGGGAAAGGTAGAAGGTTTTAATTTAGGGGTTAAATTGATATTTTGAAGATTTTAACCCCTTACCTGTCATGTCCCAAATCTCATAGATTTAACTGCACTATTATTGTACCTTTATAAAATTAGCCTACATTTGGTGGACTTCAATGTCTGGAACGTGCATGTCTTTGTGCTGTGGGTGGATGGAGGAGGAAAAGGTGTTACTTTTTTTACTTATTTTATTTATTCATTTAATCATTTTTGGGGGCGTTGGAGGTAGGGTTTGCGGCAAGGGACAGTAGATTGGAACTAAATAATTGATTATCAAACACAAAATTCAACTTCTCCATCAGTGAATTAGTCACATCCGTTCTACTTAGGTCCACATATCCTTAGACACAAACATAGTCTTAGTGCTCTCACATGAATCAACTCAACCTTCCAGTTTACCTAATGAGAGCAAACTGAAGATGTCAATCTCTTGACTATATTATGCAGGTATTGGTGTTTGGGTCCTGAACCTGTGTTCGAACCTTTTTCATTTAAGTTACACATTGGGCATGGTATTTGATACGTATCATCATGTCCAACACTTCCATGTTATTTAAATGTGTCGGGAGTACATCAGGTTCTAATAGAGCGATTTTTAAACCTGATAGCCACTAATACCAAATATTAATTTCAATTTCAGCTGAATGCTTGTACTTACAAATATTCATCTCTCTCATTTTCCCCTCATCTCCTATGAACACATTGAGCACTAGACTTGAACTGACAAGTGGGTCATCTGCCTTAATTGATGGGGCTTCGATTGTGTCAACGGCGAAGTTCTTACACTTCAGCTGACAACAACCCCCCTAACCTCCCCCCCCCCTAGTGATGAAGAGAGGTCGCAGTTTCCCAACGTCGACGAGCTCTTTCCGAAGAGAGGCTTTGACTGCAACTTCTTAGATTTCAATTAGGGGAGGCTCTATTAAAATGTAAGTAATTTAGAAATTTGATATTTAAGATTTTGTTATTTATTTGCATTTTGCTTTCTATTTTGATGATATTTCTTTGTAGTTTGGTTGAAATTTGATTTTAAATTATATAATTGGTGGTTCACCTATTTGTTATATGTTGGTCTTCTATAAAAGTTTGTTGATGCATAAAATGAAATGTTCTCCTTCATCTTAGGCTTCTGCATATCGCTTTTCAGTTCTCTTGGATGTTGGACTTATGATGAATTATACTGAAGATTAAGTAAAAAATAGGTCTAAGTAGAGTTTTTGCTAATCCTTTGCAGTTTACACTTCCTTTCAAGAAAAATCTATTTATATCTACATATTATATTTTGGGTCCTGGCCATCTAATAGAAAGGTGAGAAAGAAATGGATATTTAGTGCTTGCAATGTTATTGTAGATTTTTTAAGATAGTCACCTCCACTTCTCTTTACTTGATGGGTTCGAAGTTTGCTTCCATATTTCGTTTATTTATTGTTGAACTATTTATTTTTTTTCATGAGCGAAAGTCTCACATTTGACTTGAACAAGGAGATCCAATAGTTCAACCCTAACCTGAAAGGTCTATGCTCAATTATTGTTGTGGTTCTTTTGAAGATTTTCATGAGGTTGTTTTGTTCTATCATGCTTCTGCTTCTAACTTCTTTTTCCTACTGTCGCTTGCGCCCGCCTCTTCTTTTACTATTCTTAATTTTTTCATTTTCTATATATTTTGCCATTGAGAAAGAATATGATAATGATTAACTTGGTGCATGTTTTAAATGACACAAATTTAAATGGGTTTTGATGCACATTGATAGTGACATCAAGTCGCACAATCGTTTGAGTGGTGTAGCACTCACTTAAAAGTGACAACGAATCAACAACAAGAAACAACGGCAGCGGCAACATCAACTAGAATCAGAAGCAACAAAAGAATCAACAGCATCAAGGCGACAGTGGCCGGTGACTGCACACTCTCCTAGTCCAGATCTTGGATAGTGTGAAGCCACCACACGCTGTTCTTGTGCAGATTGCAGACAGTGTGGTAGACGCACATTGTCATGCGGATTTTCTGTTGCTATTTGGGTTTCTATCTAGTTTTTCTTTGGTTTCTTGTGACCAAAGACTTCCACCCTATATAAAAGGGTATTACCTTAGATCTAGGATCTAAGAGAGAGGGGTTAGGAGGAAAGGAGACCATATAGGTTAAAAGCTAAGCCGACAAGATCAAGAAGAAGAAGAAGAAGAAGATGAAAAGGAGATTGGTTTTGTAAGGATTTACGAGAGGGAAGTTATATTCTTTATGCGGATTTACAAGAAGCCAGATGAACTACTTTTGTGATAGATCATTGACAGGAAAGTATTATTGTTTGTTCTTCTCCAAGTTAGTAAAGTATACTCCCCCCTCCTCCTGTGTATGTAGGCAACTTGTCGAACCACATAAATCTACTTGTGTTTTGTGTGATTGTTATTTGTTTTTAATTATCTCGTTGTAACGTCAAATTCTTCTGCAAAACCCTAAAAAGTTAAAGTCTGTTCGAAATCTAAAGTTGAATTGATTTCTTACAAGTTGTATCAGAGCTGATGGCTATTTTGATTCGAGATTCTCTTGGGAAAATAATGGCCAAATTTGTTCAAGGCGAAATGTTAGGGCTTCAAGCAACAATGAAGAAGACAATGACAACAAGATTAAGGTTCGTGAGGTCCTCAGTATTGCATAAGTAATCATGTAGGAGATTCGCTAAGAGTAGTGAACGGTACAAGCAGCATATATGATGGACGATGTAGCGGAGATTGCAAAAGGGGCTTGCACGAAGAAGTGTCTAAGCACGCGGGGAAGCGCTGGATGATTATGGATTCATTGACCAGTTGGCGAGTGAAGGCAGAGGTACACACGATACACATAGGCGGATAGTAGTAGTAATGTATCTGATTCCACGTGTCACAAGGATACAATGACGGGTTTGTCGTTGATAGAGGCCACAAGGAAAAAATTCAACAGTGCGTGGGAGGTGTACGAGGTATATTTGATGTCAAAGCTTAGACGAAGACAATGATAAGTAGGTCGCTATCAACGACAATCAGGATGCACGTAGACATGACAGATGCCAGAAGATAGGCAATTCGGCAATTACGGGTTAGAGGGAACAACGACGCGGTTAGAGCGTCAAACCGACAACAGAAAACATAGTGAAGTGTTGATGGAAGTCACGTTAAGGGTTCACATGCAACATATAAGGTTCAAGGCGCTCAACTCGTGGAAGGTGATGTATGATTATCGCTATCTTAAATCTCAGATCGGACAGTCTAGGTTGATTGTCGACAAATCAGGGAATTGAAAGTGGACCTCTTCAATTAAGGAGTTGATTCTTAAGTTTATTCAGTTGCTCTGATGTTGATGGTTAGTATGATGGCAGATAGGCAGTTTACAATCATTGCAAGAGAGGACCCTCATAATTATAGTCAGTATATAGCTTTGTGCGGAGGTTGTGAAAGATTATCCAGGTATTCAATCATGAGAGTAGAATGCAATGTAAACTGCGATAGTATACGATATTAGACAAGAGTCGTGAAAGATATTCATTTGTTCACTTTGTTGAGATAGGAATGTGGTATTGGGCGGAGACTGCGACAGTACGCAACTTCAGGTAGAGATCGTGTCGGGTGTACAATGTATTCATGGATTTGAGGAAAGCAAATAGCTTCTAGTGGAGGTTAGGAAAGTATTTAGGTACTTGTGGTTTTGCGGATGGTATGCGACATAAGGTGGGGCTATGAAGATGGAGAAGGGTGCTGAGGTGGAGATTGTTCTAAATTGCACGAATTTGAAAAGGTTTGCAGATTAATGGTGGCATCAAGTAGCTCAATTGTTTGAGTGGTGCAACATTCGCTTGAAAGCGACACCAACCAATAGACAATAACCAGCAACAATGGCACGTACAACAATGATTTGAAATAGCAAAACCGTAAGCGGAGTAGCAACAGCAAAGGGATTGTGCGGTGACTGCACATTGTCCTGGTCCAGGTATTGGATATTGTGAAGCCATCGTACACTGTTCTTTTGTAGATCACGGACAATGTGTGGTAGGCGCACACTATCGCGCGGATTTCCTATTGCTATTTGGGTTTCTAACGATTTTTTATTGGTTTCTTAGGACCCAAGACTTCTACCCTATATAAAGAGGTATTATCTCGGATCTAGGGTTTGAGAGGGAGAGAGAGGGAGTTGTGAGGAAAGGACGCAATAAGAGAGAGATCAAAGGCTAAGTCGTCAAGATTAAGAAGAAACGAAGATTACGCTTGTAAGGATTTATAAGTAGGAAGTTATATTCTTGTTCGGACTTACAAGAAGTTAGATGAACTACTCTTCTCGTGAGAGACGTAGAGAGGAAGTATTTTTGCATCTTCTTCAAGTTAATAAAGTATGCTCTACCTCTCGTGGTCGTAGACAAATTGCTGAAACACATAAATTTTCTTGTGCTTTGTATGGTTGTTGTTTGTTTCCATTATCTCCCTATAAAGTTAAATTATTTTGTGAAACCTTAAAAAGTTAAAAGTCCTAGTTCGGGATTTAAAGTCAACAAGATTCTTTACAGTTTAGGGATAGCCCTTAACAAAACTTAGTGGAATAGCTGACCCTAAAAGATTGATATGAGCTAGTTGTTTTGCTGTAATTTCTCCTCATATTTTTTCGATTTATTCCAATTTATTATTATTTAATTTGTAAAATATTATATTTTGAGCATTTTCGCGTAGGCTGCTGCTTAAGCATCTAGGGATAAGTCTTATTCCGGGAAGCCTCAAGTGTCTTTATCTATTTGCATTCTAAAACGTAAATTCAGGTGTCTTTTACAAAATTGCTTGATGCAAGGAATGATGTGTGGATATCTTGAAGGAGCGTAGTTCTCTTAGGTGCTTTAGTAGACAAGTGCTAATTGATCCACAAAGACCCCAGAATGCCTATTGAGTGGATCATGGCTAGAAAATTTTGAATATTCAATAAAGTTATGCATTTGTATAAATGATAAATTATTAAAAAATACTAAGGAATGTGGTTGCATGTCCTTTTGTCATCTTAAGAACTCCTAGTAGTGATATACGTAACTCTGACTGAGGTAGAGGTTACTATTTATCATTTGAAACTTTAGGAGATTCTCCCATGTTCTCTAGTTGTTTCAGCACCTAACAATGGTGGATTTTATATTGCTCATTCGCCGCCTAATTCCTAATCATTATCTCAGAGTCTATGTTATAGCATTATTGAACAATGGAAGGGTGGGAAACAGCCTTGTATTTTATAAAATTCTAGTTGGATTTGGACTGATGATTAAATTTAATTGGAAAGAAGCACTTATAATTGAAATTAAATTCTAATTAGATGAAAATTAGAATTGATAATCCAAGTCAAAGGAGTCCTACATGAATTCAAGAGAGGGAAAGCTCTTTAAATACCCTTTAAGAGATTCATCGAAAATAAAGCTATAGGAAAGCCAATGAGAGTTGCATATTTTAAGAGAGAAGTAAACTTTGGATTTGTCAGAGTTCTTTTGGTGAGATTGAGAGAGGGTTTCTTGTGGGATCTATCTTAGATCACAAGATTCGATTATCCTGTAATCTTTATAATAGAATAAGACTCAATTCTCTTCCGGTGGATGTAGGTGATTGCTATACCACGTAAATTCCATGTCTTTGTCTCTTGATCTATTATTCTGTGGTAATTGCTTTACTTATTTGTTCGAACTAGCATTTTCTCAGTGTTTTCATATCGCCCAGTGATTGATTGGCCTACAAAGGAGGAGGAGAACTAATTAGGGTGCTCGGTGATATTTTCGCAGACTACGCTTTCACATAGATCTCCGATCGGTGTGCAATGATTGGTGTCGGGTTGGAATGGCGTGCGCCAACAGGAAGGACAATTAGGCTATTGCTTCTTTTTTACATTTAGATTTATACATTGTATCGATTATAGTGTATTTTCAGCACAAAAGTTGATAGTGCTAGTACATCTTCTGATAATGATTTAGCAAATTTTTTGTTATTCCTCTAATACATCAAAGAACTAAGCAAGACTCAGTCAAGCTGGATAGTCACAACACCCAATAGTTTTGTATGATACCTTAACCCTCTTTGCTTTTGCTTCATATTTTTGCTAAGGGAAAATTACCTCGAGTCCCTTGGATGAACTTTTTGTGTCCCGCTCATTGAAAAAAAGTCAAGGGTTAAAAACACCATTGATCAAAGTTTTCTTTCTTCTACCCGTTTATGGCATTCTCTCCTAAGGTTACCATCCTTTCTTCCCAAAATGTCCGTGTCTTCAGCCTTTTTTCTTTCTAAGGATCACTCTTCTTTAACCTCCCAACTCTCTGCTCTGTGCTACCCCACTCTAGCACCTCTCTCCTCCTCCCTACTCCATCTCTACCCTCCTTTCTTCCTCCACTTCACATTTGCACCTTTGCCCTTCTCCACGTCCATCATTGCATCCTCCTCTTTCTTCTTATCCTTTCTCAACCACTGTTTTTCACTGTCACAGCTTCTCTTCCGACATTTCTCCTATTTACTCAACCATCTCTCCCCCTTCCACAACCACCACCACATCTCTCAAAAGCCATCACCTTTGGCTAAAATGGTCATCTCCTAAAGATATGCTGAAGTTAACACTTAACAATTAGAGTTAACATATAATTTTTAAAATTAACATAAAAAGATCTAAAGCTATCATTTAACAATTAACTTTAGAAATTGAAATAAAAGCCTTAAATTAATTTTTTTGAACTTTGACATGTTACTTTTTTTAACTTTAGTTTTTTGTTAACTTTGATATGTTGTTTTGTCAACTTCAACTTTTTTTGTTAATCTTGACGCACAATTTTGTTAACTTTAGTGGTTTTTGTGCATAGAGAAGAGGAAAAGAAGAGGACAGAGGAGGGAGTAGGAAGAATGGAGAAAGGAAGAGAGAAGAAAAGGAAATGGAAGGAGGAAAAAGGAGGGAGGAGGTAGAACAGAGGCGATTATGTTAACTTTAAAACTTAAAACTTAAATATGGATATTAAGTGTTAACTTCATTGTGCCTTTGATGGAGACGAAACCATTAAAGGGAGAAGGTGTTGGCGAGTGTAGCAACGGAGGGAGAAGGGAAGGTTTATTTGTTCATGAGGGAGATGAAATGGGTTCATGAGGAAGTAAAGTAGGGAGGAGGATAAAGGTGGGGCGAGGTGAAGGAGGAGGGAAGGAGAGAGGAGGGAGGAGGAAAATGTTGAAGATTAAGATTAGGGAAATTTGGAGATATAAGCTACCTTAAAAGGGAAAGTGGGGAAGAAGAATGAAAATTTTGGTCAAGAGGATTTTTAACCCTTGACTTTTTTCAGGGGGTTGGGACACCGAGGCAATTTTCCCTTTCCTACAATTTTGGAGAGAGAGAGAGAGAGAGAGAGAGAGAGAGGTTGGGACACCGAGGCAATTTTCCCTTTCCTACAATTTTGGGGGGGGGGGGGGCCAGAGAGAGGTCAAAGGACTCCAACTCGATCCTAGAAACCTCTTCCACGTAATTCTAGATGTATATGTTATCACCTCTTACTTGGATATCCTACAATCACATCTTTATAGCGTATCAGTAATTGAACTTTTACTAATTATCTGAAAACTCTTGATTTTCTAGCTCTTAGCCTACTGTTGTTAAACATTCTTTTTTATGTAACCAGACAGGGATACTTTTTTCTGAGTCTTTTTCTTAAACTTGCTTTCAGATTGTCATGGATGATCAACAACGTCCTAATGGGATACCTGTGACAAGGTTTACCCTCCAGTCTATATATGCATTGAATGATGATGAAAAGCTTGAGTTTGATTATGAGTCAGGGACTATGAGCATTTTGGTATGCTGCGCTGATGAGAATAGTCGTTGATTTGATCTTTACAATAGTCCTATTGTCCTATTTGGTCTTGACATCAGTTTCTCGACTCTGCAGGTTAATGACTACACATCTCAGCCTGAGATATCTCATCAGGTATTTAAGAATTGCTTTTGGAGTATTTGGTTATAGATTTGCTCTGGGAGGTTAGGTATCTTTATCTATCCATGCAGACCATCTTGAAGGAAAATAACAAATTTTCATCCTCTCTGCACTATTTGCATTCTATTGAATGATATCCATTTTGCTAGCTTAACTCTTCATGGTCTTGGTGCAAATTGGTTAGCCATGCATACAATGTCCAGCCAGTTACTTGTTACATCCAACACCTTCTATGCACGTCGACACTAATCATGGCTACTAATTAGGAAAAGTTTTGTTTTTCACATCTACTAATTTAATTGACGTATTGCTCATATGAGCGATCTTGAAAGCATTAAAAACATCATGTTGTCAATTCTTTTCTTATGAGGATTATTTCTTTACGTTCTACGGGTTCCAGATTGCCCTGTCTTAGAGCCTCTTATACTTTTCTTTGACCCCTTCGATTTATCTGGGTTTGTTGCCACCATTTCTGATAAATGGGTACTAAAAATTGGAAATTCTAAGCCTAAGAAATTCATGAGTCACAATGATTAGAATGGAAATTCGTTCAGGTGTTGGATCTTGAGAATCTTTCTTATGTTCAAACTCTTTAATTTTTTATGAAGTTTGCCTCTGGTTCATCCAGTATCAGTGGTGGTTTTATACCACAAAAAAATTGGGGTATCAAAATAACTCTTCTTTCATCGTTGTCAGGCCAAGTTACTGTCTTAATCGCTGCCTATTGGTTATCAATCAATGCCGAGGACTTTTATTTACCTATATGTTTAACATTGAAACTGTTATTTTACTATGTGATATTTTAACATGAACTTGAGATATAGCATAAGCTATCAGATTAAACTTTAAATCATATATTACAGGTTGAGATTTTTGTAAGGAAGATGAACTCAATACCTGCTTTTACGGCTAACTTGACTATGGAGTCATTCAACAAGCGTACCTTAAGTTGAAACAAAGTGTGGGATACTAGTGGTATGTGCTGTCTGTCCATTTATGATATATGCAGATGCATAGTATTGGTATTTGTTGTCTATTCTTTTAAGGTTATTTCTTTTCAATAAAAAATACAGTTGCAGTGTCCATTATTTAAGTTTTATTTTCTTCCGAGGTTATATATTCTCTTTTGCAAATTGTATGAATTCTGTATGAAAATTACATTAGTGGTTTTTGCACACATTGGAAAAGGAAGTTATATCTCCTGTATGTTGTAATTCAGTTAGTCTACTAGCTTTTCTACTTGTTTCCAATAAAACCTTTAATCATCATGACCTAAATTTCTTTTGTATATGAAGGAAAAAGAAGAATGCAAGCGATGGTTTTCGCTAGTATCTCATCTTTTTTGCATATATCTACCAGTATGATACTTATATTTTTTGGGGGTTAGTATTATGCTTAGATCAATATGGTTGTTAGAACTTCTTTTATCTTTTTCCACATCTCTGAGTAATTGGACCTTTTCCCAAATTTGACCAGTGTGTGTGTGTGTGTGTGTGCACACACACACACACACACACACACACACACACACACACACACACACACACACACACACACACACACACACACACACACACACACACACACACACACACACACACACACACACACACACACACACACACACACACACACACACACACACACACACACACACACACACACACACACACACACACACACAC
>BQKN01064978.1:922527-947053 GCA_022839385.1 Asparagus kiusianus | reverse complement strand
CCCCCCCCCACCACCACCACCACCACCACCGTGCTTATGGATTTTGTGGGATATTGATCCAAGACCAATAAAAGGAGTGGCACGGCATAGTTTTGGCCCCTACTACTCTTTATTTTGGAGCCGTTAAGCTTGGGCATTTCAATTGCTCAAAGATGAGAAAAAGCCCTGGCGAATCTTCATAGGAATCGCCATCTTGATTCGAATTCTCACTTACACGTGCTTAGTGGACCCCGTTCTCTGAATAATTGAGGAACAATTAAGTTAACTCTCGTGCATCCCCTTTGAAAGCTTGTTTCAAATTAGAAAGGATGTAGCGGTTTACGTTCATAGTATTAATGGAGCATCAGAGTGATATAGGATCAGTATATAATTAAATATATCCCTAGGCTTAGTAATCCAATGGTTGGTATCCTATAATATAATACCATAAACAACTGCATGAGGTGGGTGGGGATGGTCTGTGTCCCTTGGAGGCTAACCTTGGGCCACGAAGGTGTTGGTTAAAGTGTTAGCCGTCGGGAAATCAGATTGAACGATCTTCCATGGATTGCTGAACTGACTTGGACTGAGTGATTTGATGTCTTCTGACGAGGCAATAGGATCATTAGTCAGTAAAGAAAAAACTTTGAAAACAATAATTTGACATCAGACCCAAGATTTCCCCCCTATGTGGATGATTTTTCTTTGGTATATTCAATTCGAATATGGATCACGTATTGAGGTTATGCATGCTCTGATGTTGATGTCAGTTATCAAACATGGATTTATGTTAAAGTTATGAGAGTGTTGATATGCTAGTGATCACACAGCTAATTATATCCGTGTTTGGATAAGTTAATTATATCCGTGTTTGGATAAGTTTGTTGAGGATTGACGAGGGGTCGCTTTCTTCTCCGACTTTATGTCTGGTTCTTTAAACATGGTAGAATCAGCACAAGTAGAAGTTTGTAAGAGGATGTGGTTAGGTTCCCACGTTGTACCTCTGCCGATCAAGTTAGCTGATGAACTTGAATGGGGTGAATAAGAACCGTGAGAGTTCTTGTGTGTAGTGTGATTGCTTAAGGATTAGATTTGTAAATCAAGATGTCCATTCAAATCCAAAATTCCAGCCCTTTGTAAGGTGGAATAGTACATGTATATACACCTAGGATGTAAGGGTAGATTGGTCATTTCGGCCGAGCACAAAATGACAGTGACGAAGTATGGGCTGGCAGCTACGTCAACACCTGCTTTATAGGTGTCAGCTGGCGATTGGGAGATGGATCACTTCGGCATTAAATGGTAAGTGATTGACGACGTAGTGGTGCCCACGTGATCCGATGAGTCATGAAGGCTATCGGGGCTAGGGTCATGATGATGAAAGGCCCTAGGAGGGGGGGGGTGTGAATAGGGTTTATGGATAATTAATATGCAATTAAAAAATATTCCAACAAACCACACACAAATATGAAATATAATGACAATAAAAGAGAATAAGGATAGAGATAGTTAGCCAATTGATGACACGCGATATGTTCACGAGGTTCGATCCATTGACCTACGTCCCCGCTCCCCACTCTCGAGGAAAAATTCACTACACACCCGATTTGGAAGCCAAAACTTCTTCTGCACAACGATCTCCACCGAGATCTCACAACCACACATTAGATTTCCAAGAGATCAAGCTCACAAAAGTTATAATTCGAAGAAAAGCTCTCTCTTTACAGTAGCCTTATGGCAAGAGGAGAGATTGCAATTGAAGCTTGGGATGTGAGTTTTGAGATAGTGAAAGCAAATGAAAGTTGAAGCTCTTTGAAAACAATAATCTTAAGCACAAGAGATTTGCAAAAAAACTTAGGCACTGAGGTAGTTGGGGTTGTTAGGTATTTATAGGGAGAGAAGATAGTAGCCAAAACCCTAAAGAATCAGCAGAAATCCCCCAAAAACCGAGAAACAGATTCTGTTCAAAAACTAGCCGTTAGACTGCTATCAGTCGACTGACGGGAATCATCAGTCGACTGATGAGTTGAACGTTGTATTCAAATACTAGCTCATCAGTCGATTGATGTTTATTTTTAGTTGACTGATTGATCATCAGTCGATTGGTCACTCGACCAAAACGAAACATGAACTTTTTGATGATTCTAGGTGTTAGCCCTTATGTTTTGATGATGTTTTACAACCACCATTGTCGGTACTAATTGCTTATTGAGTGATAATACAGTTAATATACATATCAAGCATGTTAGTACCACAAATAGAGGAGTGGATGGAATATGCGCTATAACGATGATATCCAAAGGAGGAGGAGGCATAGTGATAAAGCAACGTTCATTCAAGAACACCAAATACAATAAGAAGCTTCATCCAACTCAAGCTATATCAAGAGTCAAGAATTGTATTCTCGTGAGGATATTAGTTAGTTTTTATTTTCTCTCTAGTGCTAGAATGTAGGCAAAGAGTTATCGATTTCACTTGAAGCTATTCGGATATCACACACACATTTTCATATTTATATTTTTGAGCGTATTTCACAAAATACTATTTTTCATAAGTATGAGGACCTATTTGTAAATTTTTTTCCAAACAATTTATTTTTAGTATTAAAAACATTTTACAAAGTTTCACAATTTTCAGAAGTTAAATGAATATTTTACAAATATTTTAAGTGAGTCAAAAACCTGTTTTTTTGAGTGTATCAGTTTGCGGTCGACCGCCACGGTCGACTGTGCCTGAGTTCATTCGTCAGTGGGTAGCAGAGACTTTCACGGTCGACCGTCGTGGTCGACCGTAAGCTCGAAATTTCCCACGGTCGATCGCCACGGTCGACCGCAGAAGTCTCTGGACTTTTTTGCGTTTCTGGGCTGTCTCACGGTCGACCGCGAAAAAGTCACGGTCGATCGCCGCTTAATTTAAACGGTCGTTTCGTACAGTTTTTCAGCGCCGATTTCACACGATCTCAGCGTAGTTTTGTTTCCAGGTTTTGGGGGATTGGGTATGGGTTCAAACAGCTGTGGTTTTCTATTTAAACCTATACTCTTCTTCTTCCTCCTTGTCCCAGCTCTTTCAAAATATTTTCAGAGAACGTTTTTTTTTACAGAGCTTAATTTTTAAACCTATTTCTTTCTGAGTTTTTGTGTTTCACATCCCAGCTTCAGTGTGATCTTCTCTTTGCCATAGGGACATTATAAAGAGAGAGTTTTTACACCAATTTCTACTATTTTGAGAGCTTGATCTTGTAGAGATCAATTGTGTGGGAGTGTGATCTAGTGAGATCAACTGTGTAGTGTGAGATCATGAGGGGATCGCTGTGTAGAAAAAGTTCCGGCTTCCAAACTGGGTTGTGTAGTGGATTTATCCTCGGGAGTGGGGAGCGGAGACGTAGGACGGAAGGTCCGAACTCCGTGATCATATCGTGTGTTTGAATTTGCTTTGGCGCACTTAATCTTATGTTTATATTTCTTGTCGTCATTGTCCATAGCTCATTATTTTTATCATCCACTACCTAGTTCATATTGGTTGCCCTTGTGTTAGTTTACATATCCTTGCATATATCATATTGTATATCTCTTTGGTAGGATATATCATCTTGTGCTAGTTTATATATCCTTGCATATTTTTTATCATATAGGATATATCTCTTTATTCATATTGCTTATTCTTGCTTATAACTCTTGTATATCTATCTTGCGAGAATATATTTGTTAATTAGTTTTAATTGGCATAAAATCGAATTAGATTAGCATAAGACCCTAATCACTCCCCCTCTAGGGTCCAACAATTGGTATCAGAGCTTGGTCTCTATATTAGTTTTTGGTTTAATCACCTTAGAGAAAAGATCTTATGGAGGCTTCAATGAATGCGCACATGTTAGAGGGACAATCCACCACTAGACCACCACTTTTCATCGGTAGTAATTTTGCTTATTGAAAGGCTAGGATGAGGATTTACCTTCGTTGCATTGATCTTGATATCCTAGAACTCATAGAAAAGAAATATGTAGAAAAGCCTAAAGTCGGGACTATGACCGATGGAGAAAGGCACCAAGACAATCTCAATGCAAAGGCTATGAATGCCTTAATTTGTGGTCTTTCCCCCAATGAGTATAATAGGGTTTCCACATGTGCAACCGCATACGAAATATGGGTGAAATTATGTATTACACATGAAGGAACCTCCCAAGTTAAGGAATCCAAAATTAGTGGGCTTATGCATGAATATGAGTTATTTCAAATGCTTCCAAATGAATCAATTGATGCTATGTTTTCTCGCTTCACTAACAATATCAATGAATTGCATGTTCTTGACAAGAAATTAACTATTCAAGAGACAAACTACAAGATTCTCCGTTCATTGACTCCGATGTGGGAACCCAAGACGATGGCGATAGAAGAAGCTCATGACCTTACCACTCTACCTCTCGATGGCCTCATCGGCAAGCTCAAGGTTCATGAGAAGAAGCTCAAGGGAAAGGAGAAGGAGGAAGTTCCCTCACGGGAAGTTGAGGAGCCATCACCAAAATCGAAGACCATAGCTCTCAAAGGAGCTAGTGATAACTCCTCTTCGTCATCGGATAGTAAAGTTGATTTTTCTAGAGAAGTGGCTCATCTCTCTAGAAGAATTTCTAGACTTATAAAAATGAATAAGAAGTTTAATCCTCGTTCTAATAACAAATTTTCTTCACATGTAAGAAAATATTTTGAATGCAATGAACCGGGCCATATCGCTAAGGATTGCCCAAGGCTCAAGGAGAAGTATATGAAGTACAAGAAGAAGAAGGCTATGTATGCCGGATGGGAGGAATCCGAACCAAGTGATTCGGATGGTAATGAAGAAGGAGATAAACTTGCTCTTCATGATCCTAACATTTGTTTCATGGCCCTTGAACAAGAGGTAATATCCGACACCGAGAGTGAATCCTTTTACATGCAATGTGATCTAGCTACGGCTTTAGAAGAATTGAACATTGAATTTAAAAGAATGTCAAAGTAATTTTCTTCTTTTAAAAGGTTGCATGCTTCTTGTGATGTCAAACTAGAATAACTAGAAACCTCTCTTGCTCTAAAAGATGAATTGCTAGGAGATCTCGATTTTGAGAATAAGCACGTAAGATCCAAAATTGAAAGACTAGAAATTGAGTGTGGTAGGATTAGACCCACTCATGCTTATGCTAATCATCATCACCATGGTAGAAATAGATTTCATAGATATTATGCTCAAACACACAAGAGAAATTTTGTTTGCACATATTGTATGAAACATGGTCATATTTCTACTCATTATAGGATTAAAGAAAATTATGATTTCTATGCCATGACATGAGTACCAAAAGATACCAAGTTTACTAACCATTAAGGACCCAATATTTGGGTACCTAAAGGTACTACACCTTCATCTTTTATAGGGAACATCACGGCCATGACGTAGAGAGATGTGGTACCTTGATAGTGGTTGCTCACATCATATGATGGGCAACAAAGATCTATTTGCAACCCTATCAAGGATTGAAAGAAGTAGCGTCTCCTTCGGTGGTGGTGAGAAAGGTAAAATCATTGGTATAGGTTCTATTGGTAAGAAACCTTCACCCGTTATAAATGATGTTTATTTAGTAAATGGTTTGAATCATAATCTTCTTAGAATTAACCAATTGAGTGATAAAGGTTTTGATATTTCCTTTAAACCGGACAAATGTATTATTAGTATGAATGGAAAAATTATTTTTGTTGCTAATAGCAAATCTAATGTGTACATTTTTGAGATGCATGAATTAGTGAATCAAGATGTGAAGTGCCTTGCGGCAATTGATGAAAAGCCTTGGATTTGGCATAAGAGGCTTGGACATGCAAAATAGAATTGATATCAAAATTGTCTAAGAGAAATCTTGTAAAAGGGTTACCTAACTTTCACTTTATCAAAGATACCATATGTAAAGATTGTGCCAAAGGTAAACAAACAAAATCTTCTTTCAAATCCATCAATGAGGTATCGACTTCTAAACCTTTGCAATTATTTCATCTTTATTTATTTGGTCCTATGCGTGTTACCTCTCTTGGAGGTAAACACTATGTATTTATGATTATTGATGATTTTTCTTGTTTTACATGGAAAATATTTCTTGCAAATAAAAATGATTGTTTTGAAGAATTCTCTAATCATGTCAAAAGAATTAAAAATAAAAAAGATTTGAAAGTTGTTAAAATAAGAAGTGATCATGGTGGTGAATTTCAAAATAATTTTTTCTATGAATTTTGTGCACATCATGGTATAACTCACTTGTTTTCCACTCCTAGAATACCACAACAAAATGGTGTTGTTGAACGGAAAAATCGCACCATACAAGAGATAACACACATTATGCTAAATTCCTTTGATCTGCCAAAATATTTTTGGGCGGAAGCCGTCAATACGACTTGCCATGTTTTAAATCGTGTTTTAATTAGACCAAAGCTTAAGAAAACTCCTTATGAACTATTTTATGGAAAAACTCCTTATATTGGTTATTTTTGTATCTTTGGTTGTAAATATTTTATTTTAAATACAAAAGATCATCATGACAAAATTGATTCCAAAATTGATGTTGGTATTTTCTTAGGTTATGCACCTCGAAGTAAGGCTTATAGGATCTTCAACAAACAAACTCTCGTTGTTGAAGAATCTATGAACGTTACTTTTAATGAGACTAATGTTGGTTCTCAAGTTGTTTTACCTAGTAAAGATGATGATGATGATGTTGAGAGAGGATTGGACTTTTTACAAATCAATGATACACCCTCTATAGAAGGACAAAAGAATGTGGATAGCTCCAATGCTCATGAACAAGTTGAACTTCCTAAAGCTTAGAAATTCACATCAAACCATCCAAAGGAACAAATAATTGGGAGCCCTTCACAAGGAGTTGTTACTTGCTCAAAAGCTTTGAGTGAGTGTGGTAATGTTGCTTTCTTATCTCATCTAGAGCCTAAAAAGATTAATGACGCTTTAAATGATGAATTTTGGGTTTTACCTATGCATGAGGAACTAAATAATTTTCAAAGAAATAATGTTTGGAAACTAGTTCCTAGACCTAACAATGCTAGTGTTAGTGGTACTAAATGGGTTTTTAGAAACAAACTTGATGAACATGGCATTATAACTAGAAATAAAGCTTGTTTGGTTGCCCAAGGATAGAATCAAGAGGAGGACATAGACTATGACGAAACCTTTGTACCGGTTGTAAGGTTGGAATCTATTAGGATGTTTTTGGCATTTGCTAGCTTTAAAAATTTCAAATTGTTTCAAATGGATGTTAAAAGTGCCTTTTTAAATGGTTTTATAGAAGAGGAAGTATATGTTGAGCAACCTCTCGGTTTCATAGATCATGCTTTTCCTAATCATATTTACCGGGTTCAAAAAACTTTATATGGGTTGAAACAAGCTCCTAGAGCTTGGTATGCTCACCTCTCTAGTTTTCTTATTGAAAATGGTTTTTCAAAAGGAACAATTGATAACACTCTTTTTGTGAGAAAAAGGAAAAATGATTTTATTTTAGTTTAAATATATATTGGTGATATCATTTTCGGTGCTATTAATGAATCTTTGTGCAAGGAATTTTCTAAAGTTATGCAAGATCATTTTAAGATGAGTATGATGGGAGAGCTTACATTCTTTCTCGGGCTCCAAGTCAAGCAAACTAAGGATGTGATATTCATTTCTCAAAGCAAGTATGCTAAGGAATCGGTGAAGAAATTCAATTTGGAGAATTCTAAGCATGCGCCTACTCCCATGAGTACAAGTGTCAAGCTTGATGCAGATGAGAGTGGTGAAGATGTGGACCAAAAACTATACCAAGGTATGATAAGTAGTCTTCTCTATCTCACCGCTAGTAGACCCGATATCATGTTTAGTGTGTGTGCATGTGCACGCTTTCAAGCTTCTCCTAAAGCATCTCATTTAATTGCGGTTAAAAGGATCATTAAGTATGTTAATGGAACTTTTAATCTTGATTTATTTTCTCCAAAGTGCACCTCTTTTGATTTATATGGTTTTTGTGATGCCGACTTTGTCGGATGTAAGGTGGATCGTAAGAGTACGAGTGGAACATGCCAATTCTTAGAAAATTCACTTGTTTCTTGGGCTTCCAAGAAATAAAATTGCGTTGTATTGTCCACTACGGAAGCGGAATACATTGCCGCTGGCTTATGTTGTGCCCAAGTTTTGTGGATGAAACAAAGCTTAGTTGACTATGATTTGAATTTTTAAAATATAAAAATCTTTTGTGATAACACTAGTGCTATTAATATTTCTAAAAATTTGGTTTTGCATTCTAGAACCAAGCATATTGATGTGCGCCATTATTTCTTACGCGATCATGTAGAGAGACAAGATGTATCCCTAGTGTTTATTGACATAAAATCTCAATTAGCGGATATATTTACTAAGCCTCTTGGTGAAGATGATTTTTGTCGCATAAGAAATGGCTTGGGCTTATGCAATATGTGAAAGTTCTATTTGCTTGCTTGTTTAGTTGCTTTTTGTATGCATTTCTCTTTACCCCATTTTTGATGGTGACAAAGGGGGAGAGAAATCTCCTCATTTGTTGCATATATTTAGGGGGAGCTCATAGATAGGGGGAGCACCTATCTATAAGCTATATTTATTTTTGCTCTTATATAATGGTTGGTTGTCATCATCAAAAAGGGGGAGATTGTTAGCCCTTATGTTTTGATGATGTTTTACAACCACCATTATCAATATTAATTGCTTATTGAGTGATAATGTAGTTAATATACATATCAAGCATGTTAGTACCATAAATAGAGGATTGGATGGAATATGCGCTACAACGATGATATCCAAAGGAGGAGGAGGCATAGTGATGAAACAACGTTTATTCAAGAACACTAAATGCAATAAGAAGCTTCATCCAACTCAAGCTATATCAAGACTCAAGAATTGTATTCTTGTGAGGATATTAGCTAGTTTTTATTTTCTCTATAGTACTAGAATGTAGGCAAAGAGTTATCGATTGCACTTGAAGCTATTGGGATATCACACACACGTTTTCATATTTATATTTTTGAGCGTATTTCACAAAATACTATTTTTCACAAGTATGAGGACCTATTTGCAAAATTTCTTTTCCAAACAATTTGTTTTCAGTATTAAAAACATTTTACAAAGTTTCATAATTTTTAGAAGTCAAATGAATATTTCACAAATATTTTAAGTGAGCCAAAAACCTGTTTTTTGAGTGTATCAGTTTGCGGTCGACCGCCACGGTCGACCGCGCCTGAGTTCATTCGTCAGTGGGCAGCAGAGACTTTCATGGTTGACCACCACAGTCGACCGTGAGCTTAAAATTTCCCACGGTCGACCGCCACGATCGACCGCAGAAGTGTCTGGACTTTTTTGCGTTTCTGGGCTGTCTCGCGGTCGACCGCGAAAAAGTCACGGTCGACCGCCGCTTAATTTAAACGGTCATTTGGTACAGTTTTTCAGTGTCGATTTCATACGATCTCAGCGCAGTTTTGTTTCCAGGTTTTAGGGGATTAGGTATGGGTTCAAACAGCTGTGATTTTCTATTTGAACATATACTCTTCTTCTTCCTCATTGTCCCAGCTATTTCAAAATATTTTCAGAGAACGTTTTTTTTACAGAGCTCAATTTTCAAACCTGTTTCTTTCTGAGTTTTTGTGTTTCACATCCCATCTTCAATGTGATCTTCTCTTTGCCATAGGGACATTGTAAAGAGAGGGTTTTTACACTAATTTCTACTATTTTGAGAGCTTGATCTTGTAGAGATCAATTATGTGGGAGTGTGATCTAGTGAGATCAACTGTGTAGTATGAGATCCTGAGGGGATCGCTGTGTAGAAGAAGTTCCGGCTTCCAAACCGGGTTGTATAGTGGATTTATCCTCGGGAGTGGGGAGCGGAGACGTAGGACGGAAGTTCCGAACTCCGTGATCATATCGTGTGTTTGAGTTTGATTTAGCACACTTAATCTTATGTTTATATTTCTTGTCGCCATTATCCATAGCTCATTATTTTTATCATCCACTACCTAGTTCATATTGGTTGCCCTTGTGTTAGTTTACATATCCTTGCATATATCATATTGTATATCTCTTTGGTAGGATATATCATCTTGTGCTAGTTTATATATCCTTACATATTTTTTATCATATAGGATATATCTCTTTATTCATATTGCTTATTCTTGCTTATAACTCTTGTATATCTATCTTGCAAGAATATATTTGTTAATTAGTTTTAATTGGTATAAAATCGAATTAGATTAGCATAAGACCCTAATCACCCCCCTCTAGTGTCTAACACCAGGTGTTTTCATCCATCGACACATCAGTCGACTGACATCATCAATCGACTGGTCGGTCGACTGATAACAGATTTTCTGCCTGAATCGATTTTAAAATTAAGTTTCAAAGCTCTGTTAAAATAGTAAATAAACTCCAAAAAATGTAAAACTTTGAGAATAGTTTATAAACATTTTGATAAACTTGTTTGAAAATACATTTTGCAAAAAGGTCCTCGTATGTGTGAAAATCATCATTTTAGTAAAAGTACCAAAATACGAGTTTTGAAAGTGTGCAAGTGTGATATCTCATCAGCGTCAAATGTAATCAACAAACTACTTGCCTACATTAAGTACTAGAGAGAAAAATAAAATAGCAAATATCCCTCATATAGAAATACATGACTTGAGTCTTGATATTTGTTCTTGAGTAGATGAAGCTTCTTATGCATATAGTGCTCTTGAAAGCATTGCTTCATCACTTTGCCTCCACCTCCTTAGATATTGTCGTTATAGCTCATTTTTCATCCAATCCTCCATATAAGGTGCTAATGATATGTGATCTACAATATAACTCAATAAATATTTAGCACTAATAATAGTGCTTGTAAATCATCATCAAAACAAAGAATCTAGCAATCTCCCTCTTTTTGATGATGACAAATAACCATTATGAAAGAGCAAGTAAAAATAGATTATTTAGCTTATAGATAGTTGCTCCCCCTATCTATAAGGCTCCCCTTTACTATGTGCACAAATGAGGAGATTTCTCTCCCCCTTTGTCATCATCAAAAATGGGGTAAAATAAAGACAATATGCATACTAAAAAACCCACACAAATGCACCTCAAGTGTTGGCCTACCCGTGTCTCTCTCAAGTGTAGGAATTACGACCTACCTCTAGGCATTACTACCTATCACACTCCTTTGGGGACGACCCCGGTCTCTCACCTCTACACTCCTCTTAGTACCCGTGTGTGCTTAAGCATGGCTTGACATTTTAGGATCAAGAAAAAAATTATGACAATGATAGAGTAAAGAATAAAAAAACAAAAAAGACAAAAAGATAATTTTTTTAAAGGATGCACATGCTTAATTCATTTCTAATACGATAAAAATCAACTTCTTAAAGGGGTTTGGTAAAGATATCCGCTAATTGAGATTTGGTGTCAATATAAACAAGGGAAATATCTTTCCGTTCAACATGATCACGTAAGAAGTGATGCCGTACATCTATATGTTTGGTTTTAGAATGCAAAACAGAATTTTTTGAGATATTGATAGCACTAGTATTATCAAAAAAAATTTTGTATCATGAAAGTGTAAATCAAAATCAACCAAATTTTATTTCATCCACAATAGTTGTGCACAACATAAGCCGACGATAATGTATTCCGCTTCCGTAGTGGACAAAACAACATAACTTTGTTTATTGGATGCCCAAGATACAAGTGAGTTACCTAAAAATTAACAAGTACCACTCGTACTTTTACGGTCCACCCTACAACCGACAAACTCGGCATTATATAACCACAAAAATCAAAAGATGTATTTTTAGGATAAAACAAACCAAGTTCTAGGGTACTATTAATTTATTTAATAATTCTTTTAACTGCAACCAAATGCGATTTTTTAGGAGAAGCTTAAAAACGTGCACATGCACAAACACAAACACTAAACATGATGTCCGACCTACTAGCGGTAAGATAAAAAAGACTACCTATCATACCTCGATATAGCTTTTGGTCTATCTTTTCATCGCTTTCATCCGTATCCAACTTGATGGTGGTGCTCATTGGAGTTGGGGCATGTTTTAAACTTTCCATCACGAATTTTTTCACCAACTCATTAGCATATTTTCTTTGTGATACGAAGATGCCATCATTGGATTGTTTAACTTGGAGGCCGAGAAAGAAGGTGAGCTCTCCCATCATACTCATCTCAAATTGATCTTGCATTACTTTAGAAAAGTCCTTGCATAAATATTCATTAGTGGTACCAAAAATAATATCATCCACATAAATTTGAACTAAAATGAAATCATTTTTTTGTTTTCTAACAAAAAGAGTATTATCAATTGTTCCTTTTGAAAAACTCTTTTCAATGAGAAAACTTGAGAGACGAGCATACCAAGCTCTAGGAGCTTGTTTTAACCCATATAAAGTTTTTTGAACCCGGTATACATGATTTGAAAAAGATGAATCAATAAAGCTACGGGGTTGCTCAACATAAACTTCTTCTTTAATAAAACCATTTAGGAAAGAACTTTTGACATCCATTTGAAATAATTTAAAATTTTTGAAACTTGCAAAGGCTAAAAACATTTTAATAATTCCAATATTGCAACCGGTGTAAAAGTTTTATTATAATCTATGCCTTCCTCTTGATTGTATCCTTGGGTAACTAAACAAGCTTTATTTCTAGTTACTATGCCAAACTCATCAAGCTTATTTCTATAAACCCATTTAGTTCAAATAATAGAAGTATTATTTGGTCTATGAACTAATTTCCAAACATTGTTTGTTTGAAAGTTATTCAACTCTTCATGCATAGCTAAAACCCAAAATTTATCTTTTAAAGTATCATCAATACGTTTGGGTTCTATTTGGGATAAGAATGCTGCATTACCACATTTGCTTATTGTTTTTGAGCGATTCAAAATATCTTTGGATGGGTTCCTTATAATTTGGTCTTTAGGGTGATCCAGTGCAAACTTCCAAGCCTTGTGGAGTTCTTCGTGAGTTTGTTCATTTATATTCTCCCCGTTAATTAGTGCATTCGTTGAGGGTTTGTCATTTAGTTGCAAGAGATCCATTCCTTCCTCAAACTCATCATCATCCCTAGGCAAATTATCTTGCAAACCAATATTAGATTCATCAAAAGTAACATTTATAGACTCTTCAATAACGAGTGTTCGCTTGTTAAAAACTCTATAAGCCTTACTTCTAGGAGCATCCTAAAAATATCCCAACATTAATTTTTGAATCAAATTTATCATGGTGGTCTTTAGTATTTAAGATAAAGCATTTACAACCAAAGATATAAAAATATCCAATATGTGGAGTTTTACCAAAAAAAGAGTTCATAAGGAGTTTTCTTAAAAGAAGGTATAATCAAAACACGATTCAAAACGTGGCAAACCATATTGATGGCTTCCGCCCAAAAATATTTTAGCAAATCATAAGAGTTTATCATTGTGCGTGTCATCTCTTGTATGGTTCTATTTTTCCGTTCAACAACACCATTTTGTTAGGGTGTTCTAGGAGCGGAAAACACATGTGTTATACTACGATGAGCACAAAAATCATTAAAGAATTTGTTTTGAAATTCTCCACCATGATCACTTCTAATTTTAACAACTTTTAAATCTTTTTTATTTTTAATTCTTTTTACAAAATGAGAAAACTCTTTAAAACATTCATCTTTATTAGCAAGAAAAATTACCCATGTAAAACGAGAGAAATCATCAACAATAACAAACACATAGTGTTTTCCTCCTAGAGAGGCAACACGCATGGGTCCAAAGAGATCAAAATGCAATAATTATAAAGATTTAGAATTGGATACCTCATTTATGGATTTGAAGGAAGTTTTAGTTTGTTTACCCTTAGCACATTCCTCACAAGTAGAATCCTTAATATAAGATAGATTTGATAACCCTCTTACTAAATTCTTCTTGGATAACTTAGATATAAGCTTCATGTTTGCATGTCCAAGTCTCTTGTGCCAAATCCAAGGATCTCCATCTACCGCGACAAGTCACTTTACATCTTGATCTATTAGCTCATTCATCTAAAAAATATAAACATTAGATTTTCTAAAAGCAACAAAAATAATTTTATCATTCATACTAACAATACATTTATCCGGTTTAAAAAAATGTCAAAGCCTTTATCACTTAATTGACTAATGCTAAGGTGATTGTGATTTAGTCATTTAACAAAATAAACATCCTCAATTATGGGAGAAGGTACCTTACCAATATTACCAATACTTATAATTTTACCTTTCTCATCACCTCCAAAGAAGACATTGCCTTCTTTAATCCTTGATAGGGTTGCAAATAGTTCCTTGTTGTCCGTCATGTGATGTGAGTAACCACTATCAAGGTAGCACAACTCCTTACGTCTTGTGTGAGATGTTCCCTATATATAAAGAAGTTGTAGAACCTTTAGGTACCCAAACTTTGGGTCTTTGAATGTTAGTATTTTTGGTACCCTTAGGCACCCACATTAACTCATAATGATTAATGTTATTTTTTATCCTACAATGAGTAGAGATATAACCATATTTCATGCAATATGTGCACACGAACCTTTTCTTGTATGTAGGAGCATAAGATTGATGATATCATTTTCTATCAACATGATGATGAGTAGAATAACCATAATTAGATTTAATTCTATTGTTTTCAATTTCTAATCTTCCAACTTTAGATCTTAGTTGTTTGTTTTCAAAGTCTAGATCTCCTATCATTTCATCTTTTAGAGCAAGAGATGATTGTTGTTGCTCATACTTAGAATCACAAGAAACATGTAATTTTTTGAATGAAGAATCTTCTTTTGCTAATTTTTAAATTCAAAATTTAATTCTTCTAAAGCTGTTTCTAATTCATATTGCATATAAATAGATTCACTTTCAGTTTCGGATTGTACCTCATCTTCATGAGCCATGAAATAAATGTTCCGGGCATGAAGAGCAATCTTGGCGTCCTCATCATCACTATCCGAATCGCTTGGTTCAAACTCATCCCAACCGGCATACATAGCCTTCTTCTTCTTATATTTTAAATACTTATCCTTGAGCTTAGGACAATCCTTGGCTAAGTGTCCCGGTTTGTTGCATTCAAAGCATTTACCTATACGAGGAGAAATTTTTTTGTTAGAGTGATTTTTGAAATTTTTGTTCATTTTGATTAGTCTTGATATCCTTCTAGAGAGGGGTGTCACTTCTCTAGAGACATTATCTTCACTATCTGAGGAGTCGTCAATTTCTCCCTTGAGAGCTATAGACTTTGATTTTGGGGTGGCTCCTTGGTTGCCTTTGGGGGTGCTTCTTCCTTCTCCTTAACCTTCTTCTCATGGACCTTGAGCTTGCCAATAAGTCCATCAAGAGTGAGAGTAGATAGATCATGTGCTTCTTTGATGGCTGTAGCTTTAGGTTCCCAAGCCGGCGTCAAAGAGCGAAGAATTTTGTAGCACATCTTTTGATTCTCCAAGACGTTGTCAAGATTATGTAATTCATTTATAATATTAGTGAACCGAGAAAACATAGAGTCAATAGATTCACATGGAAGCATTTTAAATAGTGTAGGCTATCTAAAAATCACAATAGATACCTGATCCCCCATCAAACACTGATGATGGAAGTTATAATCTGATAACTTCCAGAAGGTTATAATTTGAAGACTTTCACGTAGATCGATGAAGGTTACAATCTGACGACCTTCACAACAACTAATGAAAGCTCTAATCAACAGCCTTCACAATCAACATCGGGAGATATAATCTGACGACTCTCATATTTTTAAGGAGCCAAGACGAAGATTACAAGGTGGTGGTCTTTGCAACGCTTTAGCAAAAGAGACTACAAATTGACAGTCTCTTCAAAACCAAATGCAGAGCTCACCTCTGCGTCCCAGATTCAAAACGCATAGCTCGTGACTGCGTTCCAAACTCCCAGAAGCAAAACACAGAGGCCCTCCCTGCATTACCACCTTAAAACGCAGAGGTTATCACTATGTTACAACATCAAAACGCAGAGTTCGTGGACTCAAAAAGCAGAGTTCGCATAAGAGCCCAACTCTGCGTCCCAGGCTCAAAATCCAGAGTTCATGCAGAGCTCAACTCTGCGTCCTAGATTCAAAACACAGAGTTCATGCAGAGCTCAACTCTGCGTCCCAGGCCCAAAACGCAGAGTTCATTTCTGCGCAGCGCGACCTGTGCGTTCAGCCACCAAAATAGGCCCAACTCTGCGTTTTAAGTCTAAAACGTAGAGTTCGGGCCCTGAATGCTATTTTTCAGCGTTTGACTTGTTCAAAACACGAATTGAACGGTTTCAAAACCATTTTTCCCATGATTTGGAGAGCTGTTTAAGGGGACGGTTACACCCCTTAATCCCCTATAAATAGGGGTGAACTCAACTGAGTTTGGGCTGGCTTTTTGGATTTGAGACTTGGCAGCAAGGGGGAATTTCCTGGAGCAGAAAGGGCCTAAAGGGATCGGCATCATTCTCTAACGGAGGTCGTCTTCAACTTCAGCAATGAGGAGCTCGTCCTTGGCTGACAAACCGATTTTGGTTAAATCAACTCTTTCATAGAGTTTCAAACTCGTTCAGAGTTATCAACTCATCAAGAGTTTCAAACTTGCTACACAAGTTCTCTATAGCGTCAAATCGTGAGGAGGAGATACCGTTCCAGCGAATCAAGACGTTCGGATCGTCAAAGGAGAGCAAACTCGACGCGAGCATTCGAGGGAGGCACTCCATCGCCATCATGAAAAACTCAGAATTAAACAAATGGGAGAATTCAAATTCATTCTCCTCTTTTTTATAATCGGAATCCAATTGTAATTGAGATCGAGAGAATATAAATAATAAATTTTCTTACATTTCTTTTACTACGAATTTTCCACAAACAAATAGTTCATAATCATGCATAAGTCTACTAATCTTAGACTTGTTCACTTGGGGGGTTCCCTCATGTGTAATGCATAACTTCTCCCAAATTTCGTATGCGGTTGCATACGTAGAAACTCTCTTATACTCCTTGGGGGGTAAGACCACAAATTAGTGCATTCATGGCCTTAATGTTAAGGTTGGCTAGGTTTCTTTCATCTTCGGTCATTTTACCACTATCCTTTTTGACATATTTCTTTTCTATAATTTCTAAAATGTTATGGTCAATGCATTGCAAATAAATTCTCATCCTAGCCTTTCAATAGGCAAAGTTGCTACCGGTGAAGAGGGGTGGCCTAGTGGTGGATTGACCTTCTAGCATATGCATATTCATTGAAGCCTCCATAATGATCTTTTCTCAAAGGGTTTTAAGCCTAACAATAGTAGAAACCTTGCTCTGATACTAATTGATAGGCCCTGGGAGGGTGAATAGGGTTTATGGGCAAATAATATGCAATTAAAAGATATTCCAACAAACCACATACAAATATGAAATGCAATGACAATAAAAAAGAGTAGGGATAGAGATAGTTAGCCAATTGATAACACACTGTATATTCACGAGGTTCGGTCTGCTAACCTACATCCCCGCTCCCTACTCTCAAGGAAAAATCCACTACACACCCGGTTTGTAAGCCAAAACTTCTTCTACACAATGATCTCCACCGAGATCTCACAACCACACAGTAGATCTCCACGAGATCAAGCTCACAACAGTTGTAATTCGAAGAAAAGATCTCTCTTTACAGTAGTCCTATAGCAAGAGGAGAAATTACAATTGAAGCTTGGGATGTGGGCTTTGAGATAGTGAAAGCAAATAAAACTTGAAGCTCTTTGAAAACAATAATCTTAAGCACAAGAGATTTGCAATAAAACTTAGGCACTAAGGTAGTTAGGGTTGTTGCGTATTTATAGGGAGAGAAGACAACAACCAAAATCCTAAAGAATCAGCAAAAATCCCTCAAAACCTGAGAAACAGATTCTGTTCAAAAACTAACCATTAGACTGCTATCAGTCGACTGACAGGAATCATCAGTTGATTGATGAGCTGAACGTTGTATTCAAATACCAGCTCATCAATCGACTGACATTTATTTTCAGTCGACTGATTGATCATCAGTCGACTGGTCAGACGAATGGTCAGTCGACCAAAATGGAACATAAACTTTTTGATGATTCCAGGTATTTTTATCAGTTGACTGACATCATCAGTCGACTGGTCAGTCGACTTATAACAGATTTTCAGCCTGAATCGATTTGAAATTGAGTTTCAAAGCTCTGTTAAAATAGTAAATAAACTCTAAAAATGTAAAACTTTGGGAATAGTTTATAAACATTTTGATAAACTTGTTTAAAAAAGAATTTTGCAAAAAGGTCCTCGTATGTGTGAAAATCATCATTTTAGCAAAAGTACCAATATACGAGTTTTGAAAGTGTGTAAGTGTGATATCCCATGAGCTTCAAATATAATCAACAAACTACTATTCTACATTAAGTACTAGAGAGAAAAATAAAATAGTAAATATCCCTCACATAGAAATACATGACTTAAGTCTTGATATTTGCTCTTGAGTAGATGAAGCTCTTATGCATATGGTGCTTTTGAAAGTATTGCTTCATCACTTTGCCTCCACCTCCTTAAATATTATTGTTATAGCTCATTTTCCATCCAATCCTCCATATAAGGTGCTAATGATATGTGATCTATAATATAACTCAATAAACAATTAGCACCAATAATGGTATTTGTAAATCATCATCAAAATAAAGGATCTAACAGATGACACTTGCCAAGCATTAAATGTGATCTTGACACATTGTCAGCGAGGACAAGGTTGAAACAGAAATTGTCCTTTAGCTTAGTCGATAAGTAACACCTTTTGAGTCGGTTTCGTAAGGCGTTTGGCAAATGGTCGAGTGGACTCATAGCGAGTCGTCTTCGACAATGGACGACAATCACCGCCTTTCGAGTTGACATGGAGGGATGTTGACTGTAGACTATAAAAATTGCCTTTAACCACAGATGGGCCTGAATCCCACCTACATGTTTGACTCTCCTGCACGGGTCAAGTCCACTCAAACGTTGAGTTCGCTAGCACGAAAGAAGCTCACCTGCATGCTTGACTTGCCAGCACGAGTCAAGACCACGCTATCGTCGAGCTCGCCTACACGTCTAGGCAATCCACCAAGTGATCAGAAACTCTCCTGCATACTTGATTAGCCTGCACAAGTCAAATCTACTCAAGAGTTGAGCACGCCTGCATGGCTAGGCGATAACAAACTCGCCAAACTCGCTAGAGTACCCACCGGTTGCACTGTCACGTACAGGGATGGGCCTTCCTATTTCCCACGACGTGAGGGAGGAGTACAATACTCCACGCCCATCAATTAGTTATCCGTAGTACTCAGCGATGGTGCTCGCCCGCACGCTTAACCTACCTGCATGAGTCAAGTCGGCTCAAGCACTAAGCTCGCATGTATGTCCAGGCAATCGCCCAAGTGATCAGAAACTCGCCTGCACACTTGATTCGCCTGCACTAGTCAAATCTACTCAAGAGTTGAGCCCACCTGCATAGCCAGGTGATCAATAAACTCGTCGAACTTGCCAGAGTACCCAGCGGTTGCACTGTCATGTACAAGGATAAGCCTTCCCATTTCCCACAACGTGAGGGAGGAGTACAGTACTCCACGCCCATCAAATAGTTGTCCATAGTACTCAGCGATGGTGCTCGACTGTACACTTAACCTGCTTGCACGAGTCAAGTTGGCTCAAGCATTGAGCTCACTTGTATGTCCAGACAATTAGCCAGGCGATCAACGAACTCACCGAACTCACCAGAGTACCTGGCGGATGTACTGTCACGTACAGGGATAGGCGTTGCCATTTCTCGTGACATGAAAGAGAGGAGTACAGTGCTCTGAGCCTATCAAGCGGCCACTCACAGTACGAGTGAGAGGCATAACATCTCTCAATAGTACATGGTCACACCCCATAATTCAAGGGAGTGACCACACCATCTCTCCCCTATTTAAGAGCCTCTCCTGGATACTGAAAAGAGGTCATAGTTAATTGATTGACCCAGTCAGTTAGCTGGTCCATTGACTCTTAACTCTCAAGAGAGTTAACGACCTGCTCTTTGCACTGCTCTTGCACTGTAGCATCTTCTCCTAGCTTTCGGCCTTGATCGCTCTTGCACTGTAGCATCTTCTCCTAGCCTTCAGCCATTGAACTTGGAAACTCGAACTCAATCAACATTAGTGTCTACTACATACTAAAGCTCTCCTGAAATCTCGATCGGATCGTCCAAGGGAAGCAAACTCGGTGCGAGCATCGAGGGAGGCATCCTATCGTTACCAAAGACCCCACATTAAACAAAGAGGGCATTCCCTCTGCTTCTGTTATAATTTTAATTCATTAGTTTGTAATAATCTGTTCTTATCAATACAAATGAGATCCCTATTTTAGGAAATCAAATTTTACGCCTACAAAACATGGCGACCACAGTGGGAGATACCGTTTCTTCAACTTAAATGGCGGTGGCGCAGTTCGACGAAGTTGCTATCGGGATAGCCGTGGAGTCCCTCATAATAAAATTCTACCAAGACAAGTATGAAGAGCACTTGTCCTCCGCCTCCTCTAGTGGCAATGTATCCCGCAAACGCTATAGAGTTGCACGTATGGCCCGACCCCAAGCGGTTGAGGCCTCCATGCCTGAGGACTCTATCTGAGTCATGGTAGGGGTCCTACCTCCCCTAAATCAATCAAGACCAAGAGTACAGGGTGAGGAACTACTAAATAGGTTGCTAAACGACCCTCGTAGACCTCTATTTGGGAGGAGACGGTTGTCCGCCTTGGCATGGACCACACCGTCATAGTCTGCACGGACGCTCCTCTCTCTAAGAGAGCCCGCCAGCGGCGACGACATGCCCTCGCTCGATAAGTGTCCCGAGCCTTCACCTCTTATAATGGCCTGAATTATCACTCAAGCCCGAAGAATGCCAAGTGGAGAGGCCACCCTCCCAATATTGACGGGTCCATCAAATCAGGCGAACCCCCGCATTCAGGCATGCTTCACCTTGATCGCAATATTTCTCATTTAGGCAAATTCGGTACCTCTGGCGAGCCTGGCTACCCAGGTGAACTAACCGGATTGGGCGAGCCCACCAACCTAGGTGGACTTCGTTTCTTAGGTCATATCCCCGATTAAAGTAGCCTACCCAAATCAGGTGAGTCTACCCGAGCAAGTGAGCCAGTGGAAATAGGCGAGCCCCATTGGGTACACCTGACAGACAAACTTCACTAGTGAGTGAGCCTTAACAACAAAGGCAAGACAACAGGTGAGACCTTCCAAATCCGCATACATGAACAAACGGTTGAAGTTCACCGACAGGCGGGAGCTCACCCGAACACGATAACAAGCCTGTCAAGGCAAGCTCACATGGATTCGACGTTTAGCCATTCTGTCCAGAGCACTCATGAGAATTCATTCTAACCTCCATCACACGGTCGTATGCATGGCCCCTCTGACTCTGGGGGTCGCCACCAGCGACCTGCGGAAGATCTCCGGGATTATCTAACTCGCAAGCACACTATTCATGAGGCGAATCCTCAGTGCCACTGCGAGAGGCCTATTCAAGTAGTACTTACCGACTACCAGTGTGTAGGAACATCAAGACCTTTGGTGTTCGAAAGGCTTGCTCAACAGCCTCCTGAACCGAGAGCTTCTCATCGAAGGCGTAGCCATCGAAGGAGGCACGCCGTTGATGATTTAGAGCTCCCGTCTGCTACAGTCAATGTGATAGGGAAAGGAAAATCCATGCATTCGAATTCCCCAGACCCGGACTCCTTCCTGGTGCTTAATCACCCGCTCGTCTAGCGTGAATACGAGGGTATATTCTATGCACCCGTACTCATACAAGGGCGGCCACCCCACTCGATTATGCGCTCTTAGCATCTCCCTCCGACGGCGAGGATGAGGTTTGCTCAGTAGTGGCGACATCCTAAACCTCAAACTCGATGCAGGGCGAAAAAGTGAGGGTACACATGGCTGAAGCTACGGATGATCAAACAATCACTAAAAGGTTTGAAGAACATCAGGCCGCCATCGAGACCATAAAAGAAATGTTGGAGCAGCTTCTGAACAAGAAGAAAAAGAAGAAAAGAGCCATGTTCACTCCATGGAAGCCAGCAGGGAGCAAAGAGTGGGGGCCTACTCCTAATCAGACGACGGAGCAAGAAGATGATATTGATCCATATTTGGATCATTCTTCTAAGTCGTCAGCAGGAACATCAGCACTGGGGGTACTTCCCGAGACAAAAGGCTCGAAGAGTTCCAAAGCCAACTTAATGCCTTGAACCTTCAACAGAACATGAACAAGCTGGGGGTGGTCAGGCCATACCCGATTGAGTGGGACACGATCCTTTACCCGACGAAGTTCAAACCTATAAGCTTGGTACAGTTTGATGGCAAAGGCTCTCCCTCACAGCACATCTATTAATTCTTGTCTCAAATTGGATTTCTCACAGGAAACGACTCTATCCTCACCCGACTATTCATTGGAACCCTTAAAGGGGTAGCTTTCGAATGGTTCTGCAAGTTGGAACTTAGTTTGATCACATCATGGGCCGATGCAGAAAGAATCTTCCTGGCCCGCTTCTTCGATGTGACACAAAAGTGTCGATGGTCACCCTCCTCGCTAAAAAGCAAAAAAAGTCAGAATCAGTCATCGATTTCATAAAAAGGTCCAGGAATCGATCTGTTCATTATCGAGACCAAGTTTCTAAGGCCACACTAATCGAGATGTGCTACAATAATATTTCGATCCACATTCTGTCCAAGGTTGGCATGGTAGAAACCCGAATATGGAAAGAACTTGTTCGCCAAGGTGAACAGGTTAAGAATATGATTAAAAGGTTGGAGGCCGAAGAGCCTCACCCTAAAAAGAGAGCGGTGGAAAAAATGCACCCAAGAATCCTCCTCGTTTAAGAGGAATGGAGACCATGGCTATCGATTCCGCTCCGGCACCTAAACCAGCCCAAAGGACAAAACCTTGGCCGTTTGAACAGCGCCCTCCGAGGCAATAAGACTTTATAGAAGACCAGGTGGTAACCACGTTCGACACTCTTCTCAAGGGTAATAGAATCAAGCTGCTAGAGGTCACTAAGCCTGAGGAAGCAAACAAGACTGATGACCCAAGTTACTATGTATACCACAGGTTCCTTGGCCATCATACCTCTAAGTGCTATATCGTCCAGGATAAGACCAAGCCCTTTACGGTGCTAGAGTCCTAAAAAAGGAGAAGGTGCAAAAGAAGGTGACTATAAACATTGTCACCTTGAGCTTCAAGACAGACCTCCCAGAAATTCACACATCAGTGGGGGTGGTTCCTATCCCCAAGGCGGTACTAAAAATCACTAATGTCGATCCTCACAATCAGCGAGAGAAAGACCTAGTGTCACAGATCTTATCATCAGGGCAGGTAATATGGGTCCACCCCCACCTCCTCAGTGATGATCAGTGGACATCAGAGCCTTTGAGGAAGACCAAAGGTAAACCCTGCAATGCGATCTCAGCTATCCCAGATGGTGACGAAGCAGGGGTAACCGCCCTTACCGACTTTGACAAAGAGGCTACCACGCTGGCCACTAGAGCAGGCAGGGAGTTTGCCAAGAACTACCCTTCAAGGGAAGAGGATCTGACAGGACCCTCCGTTAGGCCACATGTGATAGCCCATCCAAATCTAGAAGGACCATGCTCGAGTAGTCAACCCTTCTGATTCAACGTGCTTACACAGTTGAAGAATATTCTGGCCAAAATCACCATATATGAACTCTTGCGGTTGTCCAGACCTACCCAGGAAGCTTTACGAGAGGTGTTAGCCGACTCAGAAGCTTTCTCCATGCACTTCTCACCCACGAAGGTGGAAGACATGAGAAAGAAGTGTTTACAATGTTATCAGGCCGTCGAACAGCAATCCCTTGCATCACTTTCACCCCCGATGACATGTTGATCAAAAGCACGTCCCATGATCGACCCTTGTACTTCACGGGATACATCGGTTCCTCCAAAGTGGATCTGATCCAAGTTGACCCGGGATCCGTGCTGAGCATTGTCCCACTAAAACTTATTAAGCACCTAGGGGTACCCTAGAAGCATCTTTCCGTGACAACCACGACCATCTTTGGCTTTAATGCCACTAGGAGCTGACTGCTCGGCAAGATCCGTCTTAAATGCCGTATAGGCGACATGAAGATGGAGGTGACCTATTACGTCATCGATGCTAAACCCTCCTACAACGTGCTGTTAGGACGACCATGGAAACACAACAACCGCATAGTTCCGTCCACGTTACACCAAGGCCTAAAGTACGTAGATGACTACGATCGGGTGAAAACGATGGTTGCCGATAAGTAACCCTTCAAGGGGGTTGAGAACTACTTCATAGATTCTTTGCTCTACTAAGACCTGAAAGTACCCTAATGCCGCTAGGAAGGAACCCTAGAGGGGGGGTGAATAGGGTTTATGCTAATCTATAATCCGATTTATGCCAAATTAAAACTTATTAACAAATATATCCTAG
>BQKN01064978.1:892954-917527 GCA_022839385.1 Asparagus kiusianus | reverse complement strand
TCTTTACAATAGATGAGAACTCAATGTAGCACAACTCAATGTTACAATCTCTCACAACCCCAATAATACTATGTATGAAAATACTAAAAGCTCAAGTGGGTGTGTGTAACAATGAGATTCAATAAAAACAATCTAAACTCAATATAAAACTAGCATATGGAAATTAAGATCAAACATATAAAATAGCTAGATTGAGTTTAGAAAAACTTCTCTATATGATAACAAGAGATGGAGGGAGAAGAGTGAATGCTCAAACACCAAATGATGATCTCCTCAAGCTCTTGTGGAATTTGATTTCCAAAACCGAAAACACTCAATTGCTTAAAAGCTTATAAACACACTTAAACAAAAACTTAAACCCTTGTTAAAACTTTCTTAAAACATTCTCTTCATTAGTTAGGACTGAGGATATGTGGGGGTATTTATAGGAACCCCAAAGCCAAGAGAAAACAAGGCAAAAAGACCAAAAACCCAAAAAACAGCTCAGCCAAAAACTAGCCGTTACAGTGTTATGGGTCGACTCATCATTGTTCATGAGTCGACTCATAAGTTACCGTTACAGGCCAAAAAACAGCTTATGGGTCGACTCATAAAATTCATGAGTCGACTCATCATGCATGGGTCGACTCATGAGGTCATGGGTCGACTCAGCAGAAACAAAACACATATTCCAGCGCAGTTCTTGGGTCGACTTATGCCAGGCATGAGTCGACTCAACCTGTCGGGTCGACTCATGAACTTATGAGTCGACTCAGCAGAAAGAAAAAGAGAACTACGCAGCAGTTTGTGAGTCGACTCATTACTATGCATGAGTCGACTCATAAACATGCACACAGAAAACCTGATTTTAAAAGTGCCTTTAAAAATAACAAATAAATTCAGAAAAATGTAAAACTTTGGGAAATCATTATAAACATGTTAATGATCATGTTACAAAAAGAATTTTTAGAATTGCATTCCCCAAAAGTGAAAACTCATCATTTTTACAAATATGTTCAAAACATGAAAATATGAGATATTTGAATTTTGATGTTTTGACATAAACCAAGTTTTGAAACTTTGTAAACTAATTTTATAGACTTGATAAAAAGTATAAACTATCGTTGTTAAGTCTATAAACCAATAAAACAATGTTTTCATAAAAACACCTATATTTTGATAAAATCAACAAATACGTGTGTGTGAATAATATGAGCTTAAAGTATTAACACACAAGTATAAAAACCTAAACTAAATATACCCAAGCTTGTGATCTTCAACGAAGCTCTATCTTGGTATACATGGATGAAGCTTGACTTGGATCTTTAACATGAATTGCAAGGCTTCACTCCACAATTCCGCCAACCTCCATTTAATATGATCGTTATGCGCAATTCCATCCATCCTCCAACACATTGTTTGTTTAGAATACCTAATAAGAAACATAAACACTAGACAAACAATATTAGGAATTGTTTGTAATCATCAAAACAAGATTAGAAGATGTAGGCTCATAACATGAGACCTAACAAGACCTCGATTTGGATGACACACCACCGACTGAAGAATTTGAAAGTAGTAATGAGGTGGATAGCGAACCCGAATACGGTGACAACCTTATCCTGAACGATTTCGAATCAATTGTAATCGGCTATGAAAACCATGATGTAACTGATGCTGATCAGGCAGATGAAATCTGAATGAGAAGTTTAATTTTGCTTACTTGTCGTCTTGTCCAAAATTTGAGGATGACATGCTCGTTGATTTAATTCCAGGGTTATATAATGACTCTTCCTTACACTTGCCTATGTGCTCATCATTTATTACAAAAGAAAAAATGATCGAGTCTTCACAGGCTGTGTTCGTCGTGCCCGCCCAGGATAATTATCAGAAGGATATTATATTTGGAAGGATCGATCACCCCTTGCGCACGTTGTGGGATGAATTTGAAGAACAGGAACCTGCACCCTAGCTTTCATAATACAGTCAAATAGCGAAGCGCATGATGAGGGACATGGACTACGACTTCACTCATCAAGAAGGCCTGAACTATGACAAAGGATGGAAGACTGTCATCCGACCCGCCTACGTGCCTAAAGGAAGGCCCTCAAACTACTTCAGCAAGACTCGAAGGGGCTTGGGCTACACTTCCTCCTCATCAGAGTTATGCTGTAACTTTGGCGAGGACTCTGATGATGCCAGTTCGGATGATCGATCATCAACATTATCGGCATAGGACTTAGACGTTAGTGTGGGGGACTTGTTCAAAGATCTCACAGCGACATGACTGCAACCGATCTTGCTGAGATAGCATAAGATGAACAGGTCCCGCTTTATGATGAAGCATGGGACCGCCACGTCAGTGCTTAATCGAGTGGTCACTTCGAACAACGTGAACCGTCCATATAGGACAAGATACTTCAGATAGATGTAGGCAATGAGGCCAACCATAAGCCTATATTCATCGGTGACACTCTGACTCCCCAGGAGAAGGAGGACCTCATATCCCTCATATGAGAATATATTAACGTCTTCACGTGGAATTACGAGGATATGCCCGACCTTGATCCTCAAATCACCATATATCATCTTAATATCAACCCAGATGCCAAGTCAGTCAAACAACAACAAAGACGGTTCCATCCGCAAATCATGGAGGCAATTGAAGCCGAAGTGAAGAAGCTGATCGATTCCGGCTTCATCAGGGAGGAACAACATCCTGATTGGGTAGCTAATATCATTCCGATCCTGAAGAAGAATGGCAAGATCCGTATCTGCATCAACATCAGAGACCTCAACACCGCCTATCCGAAGGATGAGTTTCCTCTGCCCATCATGGATGTCATCATCGACAACACGTGTGGGTTTAAGAGAATATCTTTTATGAATGGATTCTCGGGATACAATCAAAATCAAGATGCACCCTAAGGATAAAAAGCACACCTCATTCCGAACTCCAATGGGGGTGTACTGCTACATAGTTATGCCTTCCGGACTCAAAAAACCTTAGCGCAACCTATCAACGCGCCATGAGCACGATTTTTTGGGACCATCTGTAGAAGACGGTCGAGTGCTACGTGGATGATTTGGTCGTGAAGAGTCATAAAAAAGATGACCACCTTCAGGTCCTGAGAATGATGTTCGAACTCATGTGATCTCATAAACTGAAGATGAGTCCTATGAAGTCGTTCTTAGGAATGTCTAACGGTAAATTCCTTGGATTTGTCGTTACGACAAAGGGAATTTGTATCGACCCCGATAAAGTACGAGCCATCCAGGAGCTTTAGCCTCCTCGGAACCTCAAGGAACTGAGAGGACTCTAATACATTTGGCTTACATCTGGAGGTTCATCTCGAATCTTTTGGGCAAATACTAACCCTTCTCCAAGCTGATGAAGAAAGGCGTCTCGTTTGTATGGGACGAACCCTGCCAACGGGCATTCAAGGAAATCAAAGCTTATCTCTCAAATCCCCGGTCTTGGTAGCTCCAGTCTCAGGGAAACCATTCCTCATCTACGTGTGGGCTATGGAGCATTCCCTCGGTGCTCTTTTGGCACAAAATGATGACGTCGGCCATGAGCAGGGCATTTATTACCTGAGTAGGACTCTGCAGGGGGCCGAATGACGATACCTTATGGTCGAAAAGGAATGCCTAGCCTTAGTGTTCGCCATCTAGAAGATACGACACTACCTGGTTGGCCAAACCACCCATGTCATTTCCCGGTTGAACCCCATCCAGATCTTCATGACACAACCCGGAGCATTAAATTGGTGCCTGGCTAGATGGGCGCTCTTGCTATCTTAATATGACATCCACTTCATGCTGTAGAAGTCGGTCAAAGGACAAGCCATCTGTGATCTCATGGCCAGTCATCCACTAGAGACGAGAACTGACTTATTTGAAGACCTTTCGGATGAGCCCCCCGAGGCCAACACGACCTCTCCTGCGGAGGTTTGGCAGTTGTTCTTTGATGGTGCATCTCGTGTCGGCACGAGCGAGTCCATCATTGTCGGAGTAGGGGTGGCCTTGATTTCCCCACACAACCATGTGTTACCCCAGGCATTTTCTTTAACAGAGCCGTGTACCAACAACGTGGCTGAGTACAATACACTGCTCATTAGACTCGAACTGGCTAAAGAGTTAGAGATAAAGCATCTCGAGGCTTATGATGACTCTCAACTCATTATCAGACAGATGATAGGGGAATACGAGGTTAAAAATGACGATCTGATCCTGCTTCACCAAGCAGCTATCAAACTAGCTAAATTATTCGAAAGCTTTCGCATTAAGCATGTGCTTTGTTCAAAGAATACGCACGCAGACACCCTAGCATCATTAGCAGCTAACCTGGCCCAGCCACTAAGGATGACTCAACGAGTCAATGTCACGAGTTGACGACTCTTTCGGCCATAGGACATTCTGGAATCGCTTCATCCCTAGGGCCCACTAACCCCGACCTAAGCTCTGGGATCACCTACGAAGAATAAGCTACTATTAGCCTAGGATGATCAGCGATGCAGTCTCTTATGCCAAACGCTACCACGCATGCCAAATCTATACCAATTACATGCACCGGCCGCCTGAAGACCTGCATCCGACAGCGACTTCATGGTCGTTCGAGGTATGGGGGATGGATATCGTTGGGCCGATATCTCCATCATCAGCAAGAGGTCATCACTTCATCCTTACGATCACTGACTACTTCTCCAAATGGGCCGAAGCCATTCCTTTAAGAAAAGTCATGGCCAATGATGTAATCAGATTCATCAAACATCATATCATATACCGGTACAGTGTGCCCAGATGCATCATCCATGACAATAGCACACAATTTGTCAGTCATGGGTTTACCCGGTTCTGCGATGGGTTTAGGATACAGAACCTATTCTCTATGGCTTATAATCCCTCAGCTAACGGTTTAGCCGAGGCCTTCAATAAAATGATCGTTAAGATCCTAACTAAGCTAACCTCTAATAGCAAGCATGATTGGAACGAGAAGCTTGGTTAGAGCTTATGGGCGCATCGCAGGATAGTCCGTACACAAACCGGAACCACACCTTACTCATTGGTATACGGCTACGAGGCCGTGCTACCTCTAGAGATACAGATCCCATCCCTCCATGTCGCCCTCGTGACGGTAATGACGACTGAGGATAGCCATCAATGGCATCTCATAGAAATCAAAGCACTAGATGAGAAGCGGCTTGAAGCTCAGCAGCACATTGAGTTCTACCAAGCCCGAATAGCCAAGTCTTTCGATAAGAAAGCGCCGATCCTTCAAGGAATGAGTGTTGGTCCTTAATGTTCGACGACCGATGATTCTCAACTCCAAGAAAAAGAGCAAGTTCTAACCCAAATGGGAAGGGCTATTCGTGATAGAGACAGTCTATTCGAATGGAGCTTATCATCTCATCAAACAAAATGATGATAAGATCATGATGCCTATCAATGGTAAATTCCTGAAGAAGTACTACCCTTAGTCCTCCTTCAACTCTCACTGGTGCACGAGTCTAAACTACCCCCTTATCCTCCAACTGGTACACAAGGCTAAACTGTTCCTGCCTCATATACTCCAACATATACATGAGTATGAGCCACTTCTTACGGGAAACCCCTAGAGGATACTACATATAATATTCTTAGGGATAACCCAAACTCCCACTCGGTCAAACCTTCCTACATTTAGGACCAAAGTCAACTATCAAGTTAATTTCTACCACTGATAGTCATTTCTCTATCAGTCTCATTCAACTGGACGATGGATCTCTTAAAACTATCAAGTTAACCATTGCCTCTGACAAAATCAACTTACGAAACCTCTCCAATAGGATGTTAAGCCCACGGAGTTGCTCAAATCATAACAAACAGTCTCGTCACGTTAATGTCTACACCTCTGATAATATTAACTTATCAATCCTCTCCCATAGGATGATAGGTCCTCATAATTGCTCTAATCGTAATAAGATCCCATAGGATGATAGCCGGCCCCATCATTCCCACGAATGACATTGCCTAAGTAGTAACCTACCATGCGATGTGTTGCTACCTCGGTCGGTCGTCACACTCATATTTCCCTGAATAACCTGACCTATTCTGAACGTTCTAATATTTTCTTAGAACAACCAACGGGTAGAAACCTACCAGGCGACAACTCCTACAACAATCAATCATCAATCTCTTGCGTCCCTGAACGATTTGATTATCTTAACATCATCATTCCCGCAAATGATGGTGTTCATTGAGGGCGGCCTACCAGGCGATGTGCTCCATCGACCCCCGAACAGGGACTTGCGAAACAGTGAATCGTTGTTAGGACCCTGATTTGGACATGCACACAAGCGACCACTCTGGCTGGGCTAGGTTGTTAACATTTAACAACCCGACCCTACCTAAACTACGACATGACGGTCAGAGTTAACCTAACCTTACATTTCGAACAACCAAGGGTGGAGGAGAAATCTTAGCATGAAGCCTAAGAGAAACTTCTCGACAACTCACCATACGAGGGAAACTGTATAGCTAGCCCGACTCAAACAATGATTGGTAAAGGCGATACCCAACTCGTTTACTACCGAGGGTTTTGCTAAGAATCCTAATCGCAAATCAATGCAAAAGATAAAGATAAAGCTACATACGTAAAGCAATAAATAACCATAAGCATAAATCACCATTCCAGGCTGAGTTTTAAAGAAACATGTTGACATGACACGCGTCAACAAAATTACAGCAAAACATGAAAAAACATTCTAAACTAGACTTGATAGATTGAAAAAGGCTATCTCTGCCCTAACAGCCGCAAGCTTCTTAGCCTGCCGAGCCCTGACCTTCTCCTCTTCTCCCTATCAGAGCTTGTCAAGAGCAGCTTCAGCGTCCTCCTCTTCCTCCCGGAGAGTCTGAAGAGCCTTCACCTCCTCATTAGTGGCATGGAGGACCCTCGCGTTATCAGCCTGAAGCTTCTTCAAGTCCTCCTCTCCTTGAAGGGACCCGACATCTAAGAAGAAAGCGGCGTCATTGTAGGAGTCCGTCTAGTCCAACAAGTCACGATGCCTTTTGTCCAGACGTGCGACGAGAGCCCCCTTAGCCGATATGCTTTCCACCCGATCCCTACGCTTGAACTCCCATTGGATCTGAGCACTGATCAGAAGTGATATCGGCTCGTGGCTGGGCTTCGCGTGGACCAGCTCCTCCAAGCAATACATGAGCTTCTCTAAATGATCAAGCTCTCTCCTGCACCATTAGGCCAACTAGGCACCCCCGATGTGCTGAATCTCCTCAAGATGATCAGCCATATGGGAAGCATGTCGTAGCACCTACCGCTGCCCTGGTTGATAATGGTGGCCGTCCTATGCAAGTCGGCCTCCAACTTTTTGAGGATGTCGAACACTAGGGTGAGGCTCGACGTGGCAGACCTTGGGTCAGGTTGATAGCGGTGGGCGCCCCTGGCACTCGGTCATGACTCCCTTCCTCGATCAAAGGAGATGCTTTTCCAAACGACCTCAGAGCAAGAGCTACAAAATGCAATAGGCAAAAAAAAAAAAGGAACTTGAGCCTAGAAAGTTAGAGACGATCATAAAGACTTAAGATCAGCGAGACGAGGGCAAACCCTATGATGATAGGTGAACCAAGCTCGTCCACCATCCAGAGTTCACCGAAACAACCAAACGCCCGCCAAAATCGACGATGTTCATGACAAGAGACGAACGGCGGATGTTCACCCCCCTTAGTTTTACCTACTCGAGAGGCCATTTCAGACACAAAAAAAATAAAACTTGATAAATTACCGTGTCGAGTTCGGCTGGCGATAGGAGTGACGGTCGACACTATGACGGCACCGGTGACGGCAAAGAAAGAAGCGACCCTCTTCCCTTTAGAGGCGTATGACTTGGTCCTGGGATCCATTTTAGGAACAGGGAATGCTCTTCAAATTTTTTGTATTAGGCGAACCTTCACGAGCTTGAGAACTCTACAAGGAGGGTGGCGAACACATTATATAGCTGAGAACTCAACGGCCGAGATCCGCAGGATCAAATGATCGAGCGGCTCAGATTCCCTATGGCGGTACGAATTCGACGTCCATAAAAGCCGTGGCCTTTGTCCAAACTAATAGTTCAGATCAAGCATAGAAGGTGAGACGTTTCGTCACTTCACTCTTAATGTAAATTGACATTTCCACACCGCCTTAGCTAACAAGCACATGGGCCCGTAGGCAAACATGTGGCTCACTCGCTCAAGGCTCTCCTGTGCCTAAGAGTTCACCCGTGGCATAAACTCGCCTAAAACATGAGTCGCCTGTGGCACAAACTCACCTAAGCTTGAGTTCGCCTATGGCATAAACTCGCCTAAGCATGAGTACGCCTGTGACACAAACTCGCCTAAGCTTGAGTTCGCCTGTGGTATAAACTCGCCTAAAGCATGAGTTCGCATGTGGCAAAAAATCGCCTAAGCTTGAGTTCTCCTGTGGCATAAACTCGCCTAATCATGAGTACGTCTATGGCACAAACTCGTCTAAGCTTGTGTTCGCCTGTGGCATAAACTCGCCTAAAGCATGAGTTTGCCTGTGGCACAAACTCGCCTAAGCTTGAGTTCGCCTATGGCATAAACTCGCCTAAAGCATGAGTTCGCATGTGGCACAAACTCGCCTAAGCTAGAGTTCGCTTGTGGCATAAACTCGCCTAAAGCATGAGTTCACTTGTGGCACAAACTCGCCTAAGCTTGAGTTCGCCTGTGGCATAAACTCGCCTAAGCATGAGTACATCTGTGGCACAAACTCGCCTAAGCTTGAGTTCACCTGTGGCATAAACTCGCCTAAAGCATGAGTTCGCCTTCTGCATAAACTCGCCTAAACTTGAGTTCGCCTGTGACATAAACTCGCCTAAAGCTTGAGTTTGCTTGTGGCATAAACTCGCCTAAGCTTGAGTTCGCCTGTAGCATAAACTCACCTAAAGCTTGAGTTCGCCTGTGGCCTAAACTCGCCTAAGCATGAGTTTGTCTGTGGCATAAACTCACCTAAAGCATGAGCTTGCCTGTGGCACAAACTCGCCTAAAGCATGAGTTTGCCTGTAGCATAAACTCGCCTAAAGCTTGAGTTTTTCTGTGGCATAAACTCGCCTAAAGCTTGAGTTCGCCTGTGGCATAAACTTGCCTAAGCTTGAGTTCACCTGTGGCACAAACTCACCTAAAGCTTGAGTTTGCCTGTGGCATAAACTCGCCTAAAGCTTGAGTTCTCCTGTGACATAAACTCGCCTAAGCATGAGTTCTCCAGTAGCATAAACTCGCCTAAGCTTGAGTCCGCCTGTGGTATAAACTCACCTAAGCTTGAGTTGCATGTAGTATGAACTCACCTAAGCTTAAGTTTTCCCACAGCGTGAGCTCGTCTATGGTGTGAGCTCACCTAAGCTCAAAATCATCCATTACCAACCCAACTAGAAGAGCTAAAATATTGGACAATGATACACAGTGGTACAAAAAACAGAAAGGAGTGCGTGCATAATGTATTGAGGAATCAAAAAAGCGTGAAATTCATTCATTAGCAGTTTTCAAAACAATACATTCAAACAAAGTTACGACTTTACGATCAAACAAGTCATAATATTACATTAGAAACAAAAGATTGAACAAAATATCTTGAATATACTCTTACCCTACAAGCCTATCTTAGAAAGCCAAAAGACGCGAGCTCTACCTTGACCGCAGCTATCTTCTTTGCATACATTACGTGAGCCTCGTCCTCTGCCTCCTACCTGACCCTTGCCTCAAATGAAGCGTTAGTTACAGTGTCTTCTTGACACAGTGCTGAAAGAATATGCCTCTCCCTCGCAAGGGCGCCTTGGACGGTCTCGCTCTGGAGGCGTAGGTCCGTTAAAGTCAATTCCTCCTCGCCATACAGGATCCTGCCACACACAACCGAGAAAGTGGTAGCCTCTACCTCGGCTTGCAACAGATGCTGCTAGCTATCCAAGTCAGTGATGAGAGACTCCCTGTCTTCTATGTCCCTCCTTCGACATTCTGCCGTCACACCCTATGGCCTTGGGCCAAAGCTAAGAATTATGCTACGTCAGGCTCTAGATCTGCTTGCCGCAAGTTCTCTAACCTTGTTAAGAGCGATTATAGATTGAGAAGCTTCATCAAATAGCGTATGGCAAGTTTGAAATCACCCTGGTGCCGGATGTCGGCCACACGTTTTGAGAGAGGCTGCTTTGCATAGGTACCACAACCTCGGTCGATGAGGGAGATCACCTGCTTTACGACGTTCTCTAATTCTTGGACATGGGTTTGCAGATTAACCGAGTCTGAAGGATTAGACTCCTGGTCATAGTAAAGTGCGACAATGAAAGAGACTCCGGGGTGAGACTCTATTCCTGGTTTAGAGGCAGACTGTGAAGCAGGTACCACCGCAGATTTGGGCTCAGGCTTCACCCCCTTTGTGTCTGGCGTCCCCTCTGGAGCTGACAAAAAGATCAAAATCATGAACTCATTGAGTTCACACATTTGTTAACCTGCCAAGAGATTTAGAAATAGAAATACCTCTAACAACATCCACGGTCCCGCTGTCAGCGGCGTCCTCAATAGCAGCGGAGGAAGAGATGTTCCTCCCCCTCTTCTTCAAGACGTGTACATTTGCTCGCGGTGCCATCTTGAATGCGAAGGAAACAAACGAACACCATGGCCCCTCCAACAAGAAAGAAGGACGCTATATAAATGACCCAAGTGCTCTCTCGTTGTTCGATTCAACGGTTCAAATCGAATGGTCACGAAGGAGGCGAGGCGACTTGGAATCCCATACGAACGGTCGAGATCTGGCAGTTTTAAATATGATCTCTAGCCGACGGCTCAGATCGGGCATGGAAGACAAAGAGCTTCCATCTTGTCGCTTTTAATGCGGAGGGATGTGCCCATGTCGTCGTAGCTGGCGAGCACATAGGGCCACGAACTGACATGTGGCTCGCCCATGTCAAAGCTTGCCTATGATTCGATCTCGCCTGATCCAAAGCTCGCCTATGACTCGATTGCATCCTATAATTAGAGTTCGCCTACGGCTTGAACTAGCCCTGCACTTAGAGTTTGCCTATGGCTTGAACTCGCCCCACAATTAGAGTTTGTATACGGATCGAGCTTGCCCCGTAATTAGAGTTTGCCTACGGATTGAACTCACCTTTCAATTAGAGTTTGCCTACTGCTTGAACTCGCCCTACAGTTAGAGTTTGCCTATGGCTTGAACTCGTCCCACAATTAGAGTTGTCCTACGGTTCGAGCTCACCCTACAATTAGAGTTTGCCTACGGCTCAAACTCACCCTACAATTAGAGTTTGCCTACGGCTCAAACTCGCCCTACAATTAGAGTTCGCCTATGGCTCGAACTCGCCCTATAATTAGAGTTCGCCTACGGCTTGAACTCACCCTACAGTTAGAGTTCACCTATGGCTCGAACTCGCTTTGCAGTTAGAGTTCGCCTACGGCTCGAACTCGCCCTATAATTAGAGTTTGCCTACGGCTTGAGCTCACCCTGCATTTAGAGTTCACTTTCGGCTTGAACTCACCCTACAATTAGAGTTTGCCTATGGCTTGAACTCGTCCTGCAATTAGGGTTCGGCTACGACTTGAACTCGCCTTGCAGTTAGAGTTTGCCTATGGCCTGAACTCGCTTATTTCAAGCCCGCCCGTGGTTTGAATCCCTTCGATTCAAGCTCGTTAAATGGTCTGAGCTCACCTACGGTGAAATCGCTGAGAAATATATGTGCTGGATAATAAAAGGCAACAGCAATAAGGGGGAGTATATGCACAAATGCATTGGGGAACCAAGAAAGCATAAATTTCATCCATCAACCAGTTCTAAGCCAATACATTTGAACAAAGTTATGATTCCACAGCTAGATAAGTCATAACATTACATCTAAAATAAAATTAGTCAAAATGGCTTAGAACTACTTCAACCCTAAGAGCTTAGTCCAGGAAGCTGAAGGACGCAATCTTCACTTTAGTAGCGGCTACCTTCCTCGCACGGTCCTCCCGAGCCTCGTCCTCCGCCTCTATCTGAACCTGGGCCTCAAAGGTTGAGGCAGCAGCAACATTCTCTAGACACAATGTCTGAAGATTTTGGGTCGCCTCCCCAATAACGCTGCAGGCATTCCCACTCTCAAACTAGAGCCCCCTCAGAGTCGTCTCCACTTGCTCTAGCTTAGCCCTTAGGCGTGTGATGGTGGAAGTAGAGGCGTCCATCCGGGCCTACCGGAAGTGCCGCCAGGTCGTCAAAAGGGTGATGTGGGATTCTAAGTCATCCATGTCTCTTGTTCGGACCTCCTGCTCCTACTTCCCCCAACGCCGGACATGAGCCGAGCATCGCTCCTTATCAGGTCCGAGGTCTACCTACAGCAAATGCTCCAAGCGTGTCAGGCACAATTCTAGATGAAGTAGCCTCATCATGTAGCGCGTAGCAAGTCGGGATTCTCCCAGCCACCTTATGTCGGCCACACGGTCTAAGAGAGATTGCTTTAGATCCGCAAAGGTCCCCCAATCAAGGCTGATGATGGAGATCACCTGCTTTGCAGCATTCTCCAACTCGTTAACACGAGCCTGTATATAAAGAGAGCCTGAAGAGATAGGCTCCTGGTCGTGAGAAAGTACTGCGATAGGTAGAATCTCAGGGCAAAGCCCCACTTCTGGCTGAGGAGCAGGTTGCGAGGTGGATGCAGTTGCAGCTTCCTCAGATTCATCATCTGAGACAAAGATAGGTTCAGACGTAGTCCCCTCGATGGCTGACACCCCCTCTCGAACTGCACGACCCAACAAAAGGATTAAAATCATGAAATCATCCTACTCATGAGCCCCTTAATCTACCACAATGATTAGATACAGAAATACCTCTGGCAGCAGCAGCCTCAGCAACCACAGAGGAGGAATCCCCCCTCTCCTTCTTTGAAATAGTCACTTTTACTCGTGGTGCCATTCGGACACAATAAGAGAAAGTTTAGGTTTTCTCTGAAGAAAGCAATGAACACCGTGACTTCCCCCAATGAGGAAGATGAATGCTATATATGCATGGCTTAGACACTCGCCCACCATTTGATTAGATAGTTTGAATCGAGCAGTCAAAAACAAGGTGGGACAATTCAGGATCCCACATGAGCGGTCGAGATCTGGTGGTTATTAAACACAATCTGTATCCAACGGCTCAGATCGGGCATGGAAGATGAAGAACCCCTATTACACAACCTTTAATATGAAATGACATGCCCATGTCATCTTAGCTGGTGAGCACATAGGTTAATGAACGGACACGTGGCCCACCTAATTCGAAACGTACCTATGACTTGAATTCACCATTCAATTCGAGCTCGCTTGGATTAAGCTCACCTAATAATCTGGGCTCACGTGCAACTTCGACCCGCTTAATCCGAGTCCATTTATGGCTGGCATTTTCCCCCACTTTTGAGTTCGCCTAAGACTTGAACCTAATTGGAATTTGACCACGACTCAAACTCATCTCTAGTTCACCTACGACTAGAATTCACCTACGGCCGAAATTCGCCCAGTTCGTATCTGCCTGCAGCTAGGTTAAGCTCACCCACTATGAATAATGACCCACAAAGAAAAAAATATATCCACACGAAACACGAGGAACAATGATTGAGACAAAAGCATAACTTCATTCCTTAAGAAAGATTTGGATACAATGATACAATTAAGTTAAGTTACAAATCTCTCAATTGCGACTCCACCTCACGAATCTCTTGGGCATGCCTAAGCTCGAGCCTATTCAGGGCCTCTTGGCGGATATCCACTTTAGAGCATGAAAGCAAGTTCTAGACGTTGGTCCTTACCTCCTTGAGGGCTTGGTCTTTCTCCTCGATTGTGTCAACGACCAGTTATTGTCGAGACCTGAGCTACACCAATTCCTCCATCAACTGTTTGTGAGCCTGCTCCTTGGTAGTCAAGAAAGTCTACACCTCAGCGATGGTCTACTTAGTCTTCGCTATCTCCGTGGCCAGGCTGGATATACTAGAGTTAGCTTTGTGACACTCTTTGCCTACCTGTTCATCCTCAGCCATGACATGCTCCAGCTCCTCCTTCAGCCTCGTCTCTAAAGACGTCATCTCCTCCAATCTACATTTTTTTTCCTCTAAGGCTGCTTGGACCTCGTCGGATGCAAGATAGAGGATCTCAAAACCCTTAGCGTGGAGGAAAAACAACTTTTGGATAGTCTGCTCTGCCTCCTCTAAGCGTGTATGATATGGAGCGGTAGCGGAGGCGCCGAGCATCTTGACCAAGAAGCCCATGTGGAAGTCGAGAATCTCCTTGAACTTCTCAAAAGGGTAGCTCCCATCCAGTGCGAGCTTAATGCTATCGGCAAGCGTGTACTGGAAGACGGCAATAGCTTGATCCTCTGATCTCTTACAAAAGCGAGTCGCGAGAGGGGGGGTCAGCCTCATTAGCCTTGAGTGAAGCCCTAGTAACCACGATGGTGGGAGTAGTAGTAGACACCGCTAAGACTAAGGGCCTGACCGACAGCATTGATGTCTCGACCGCAGATCTGATGGTAATGTTGATGGTCACCAAAGTAGGGGATGATGAAGTGATGACCAGCCGAGCGGATGTTTCACCTCAAGATAGAACCTCCTCCTGTCGGGTTGGTGCTTCGTCATGAGCCAGTGCTTCTTTAGGAATTGGGACCACTCCTTGCTGGGCTGACACTTCTTCATGAGCCGACGCCTCCTCCTTACTCGACATCTCCTCATGGATCGAGGCATCACCTCCTTCCTCTCCTTCATCCTCCTCTCCAGCTGACCAACCAGCCTTGGAGGGAGGATCCTCTTTGCTAGTGGCTTCGAAGGTCAGATCAGTTGTAAACACAAAAAGGGTATTAGCAGTAACTTCTGTGAAGGTTCCCATTAGCGGTTCAACATCAGCGAATCAACGAAGCTCAATGCTATTCTCACCTGAGTCGCCGAGCTCCTCTTCATCTTTGGTTCTCTCCCCTTCATCTGAAGGAATGGGGATTGCCCCCTTAACCGTGCCTACGTTAAGTCAACACAAATGTCAAATGGTGCAAGTTCAACCTTGTGCTCAAAGATATGGTATTAAAAGGTTACCTTCCGACACGGTCGTTGGAGCGACTGACGCCCCCTCCTGGTGTCCCACATTAGGTATTGATGGGGTAGCCTCCAAAGCTAACAAAACTATCCCTGATATAGCAAATGGAGCAGGCATAGTAGTCTCAGTCATAGGGGTAGTCACCCCTGGAGTTGACACAAGAGTGGCCGCGACATGGATCTCCATCGTTTTGGTGGTCTCCGCCGCTTCCTCATGACGGACCTTCTTGACCGCCACCACTCTTGAGATACTAGTCCCGGCCTCCCGTTGTCTCTTAGAGGGAAGCAAACATCCAGGAGCAAAAATAGGCATCCCCATCCGCCCAGCTACCGCTCCCCGGACCTGTTCTAGGTGCGCCCCCGCCCGAGCTAGTTCATCAAATACCCTTTGCATACCGGTGGGTTCCAACTGAGTGAAAGGAGGCGGGGCATGAGCCTCAAAAGCCCCAAATTTACCTAAACCAGCATAAAGGTCTTCGGTGTCTTCAACAGGGACCTCTTCAAACCACTCCCCAATAATTTGACAACCCCTCCGTCTCGATAGGCGGGAAGCTGCCCTCGAGCGGTGCCCATGCTCCACCAAGCAAGAATTCTAGAACCGAAAGCCCTCAGGATTCACGCTGGCACCCCAGTACCACTGGCAATAGATGAGTGTATGGTGAAGGTTGCGATCCCTAATAGGTAGTTCGAAGTGAGCGTTGGTGCAGCCGACATAGGTCCAGAACCATCCCCGTGCACCATCCACCAACCCTCCTTCATAATGTAAATGAGGGTTAATATTCCTTACATACAACTGGTCATACTTGAATTGGCAAACATGCAGGGAATATACGGTTCTAGATAACACACAGGGCCTATTCACAGGACATGATACCCCGGCCAGATATTAACCAGCCATCGAAAAACACCACAGGAGAGGACGGTGTTTTGGTCCTCGTCGTATCCTCCACTAGTGAAATAAGGAAAGAATTAGTGAAATTTGTCATAACTGAAATAGGACAACATCTTCCTCATATCAGGAATGTCCTTGCACTTCCAAGAGCATTTCTCTAGACATTGGACGAACGTGACGAACCCCTCCTCCTGGAGAGCCACTAGGGTGCTCATCAAACACTCATAGTGGTAGACAAACTACGCCATTAAGTAAGTGTATGGCAGCCCAACTCTAGGATTAGGAGTCTTAGCGACTTCGCCATCCCCCTCGTCAGCATGCGACACCTGACAGAATTAGGCTGTTAACATGCGTAGCCCCCTCTGGATGCATGCCACTGTCACCGACACCAACGCATATGGCCTCCCATAGGCCAAATGTAATGCGTGGTAGACGACCTCCACTGGGATCACCTCGAAAGAATGGGTGGGAACCACGCACCGCTTCAGTCATAACATGAGGTACCCCGCGAGCAGAGCCTTTGCTGATATAGGGGACCTAGCTTGATGATGGAATGATTCGAAGGTCATCCCCACTTTGAACCCACCTTCATCATACTCAAGGGTTTTAACAGCCCCTCCTTTGGCCATCCTCCTCTCTACTTCAGCCTGGTCGTACTCGCCTAGCGACAGAGTAGGCCTCCCCTTGACGTTATTCTCCGGGAACATGTAATCAGCCTAATTCTTATGGCTGATCTCCAGAGCCCTCTTCTTCTTGCCTTTATGATCCACTGCCCCTAGGATGTTTAGGTATATGTGGTAGTGGCCGAGTAACTCCCATAGGCTCTCTACCACCTGAGGAACCGGGCCGAAAGGTAGTCAATCTCCTCCTGACCTGACATGTACTCCTCGTAGGGGATTCCTCCTAACGGCATCCCCGACACATCGTACATCTCGCGGAGAGTTATGTTGAGTTCGCCGTTAGGGGTGAAGAACGTACCGCTATCTGGATAGTATAGTTCCACGATGCTGTGGAACTGGGAAGCATTGATCTTCAGACTGTGTTGAGTGGCCCTGATAGCCACATACAGCTCTGAACCCACTAGGTCGGAGTTCTTCGCCAAAATGTATTTGGTGATCTTAAACCACCAAGTGCTGCTACTAGGCACAGAGTGAATCCACCCCGGAGCCCTGAAGTCCTTCGGGGGAAATTCCCCCCTGGCCTAGAAGAAATGATGATGGAAGGTCTCTGCTACCGCAGTCATCTCCCTTACAGGTAATTCGTTGTGCAGTAGACCGGGATGCAGAGTGGTCACACGCTTGCAAGAACTGTCGACCCCGTATCTAGCTATGGAACCTGTGAAGATCCCGCAAGTCACCCCATCTTGAGTCGGGGTTAGATCCTAGTTCATTGTTCTTGGAACCAAGAGTGAGCGCAACTAAACGATTGAGAACCCTCTCGACATGATAGGAAGATAGTAGTGGACTCCATCCACAACTCAGAGCCATCTGCTCTCCCCAAGCAATAGAGCTGAAGGGTCAGTCGTGGCATCACCAAACAAGAACTGGGCTTTTTTTAGCTCTGTCCTAGTCGCATCTGTCACTACTGCATCGATAATCAACTCGCGCAACATTAGGTGATACTCTTCAGACACCCTCTTTACCAATTCATCGGGCTTGTCAGTAGCAAACACATGCACTGTATTGAGAAGCAAAAATCAAGAAGGCGCTGCATAGCCTGTGCTACCAGCAAGACCAATGACAATGCCTTTCGGGAGGGCCTCATCAGAAAAAGTGGCCGCGAGACAAAGCCAAAGAGTTAGAATAGAATTCGTATTTTCAAGTCAAAAGTGTCTAAGTCCTCTAAATAGGCGACCTTCTATAGGAAAATCTCACATGGCGAAGCCAACTTCGCCTGGCAGGTATTGGGTTCGCCTAACAAAAGATGAACCCACCTAACAAAAGCTGAATTCGCCTAACAAAAACTGAATTCGCTTGACAAAAACTAAATTCGCCTGACGAAGGTTGAATTCGCTTGAAAAAGGCCAGACTCGCCTAAATCAAAGAAAATTGTCAGAAATGACAAAATCCACTGAAAGAGACGAGCAAATAGCACTCATTCTCTCAGTTCCACCTCATTCATCAATGCGGGGTCATTAGACAACCCACTAGACTTACCCAAGTACGTTCAGAGGCGCTAGCGGTCGTGCCGGCGACGACACCACCAAAAGAACGACCTAAACCCTTTCTCTTCTAAACACATATCTTGGTTTTTGGTGCCATGTCAGAGAGTCAAAGATGAAATTTGACTTCTTTCTCTGGAAGAATCGACCGAGCAGAAATTCCTAAGCATAATAGTCCCCCGAGGAAGGAGACAAAGCCTATTTAAAGGCGAAATGCTTATGGATGGGGGGGGGGGGGGCATTGCTACGTTTGAGATTAACGGCTCAGATAGCCCTCGACAGTTCGAGTTTGATGGTTACAGACGAACAGTCAAATTAGAGTATGGATCGGGTGGATCGGAATCGAAGCCGGAACTGGGAGGCGGTGCCTAGCTGATCCGATGGTCGAATTCAAAGGACAATTCTTGAAATCGATGGCCACGATTCGTCACTAGACGAGACGCGTAAAAGTGATGTCGCCTTATCAAATCACATTTAATGCGACCTGACACACCTACGCTGCCCTAGCTGGCAGGCACAAGGCTCCACCCGCAAACATATGGCTCGCCTTCTATAGCTATAGATCTCACCTCTAGCGTAAACCCACCCAGGCCTGAGTCCGTTGTTTCGTAAGCTCGTCCAAGCTTGAGTTCGCCTGTTGGCCCAGCTCACCTATCACTTGAGATGGCTCGGAGCAAACTAACCCAGCTAAGGTGCATGTGTCCACTAATGAATAGTGAGCCACTTTATTCAAAATATTCCAGACCACACGTGATTTTGTTTAGGTCTAAAAACTTTGAAGGGGGCCTTGTAGGCTATAAAAATTGCCTTAATCATAGTTGGGCTTGAATCCCGCCTACATGCTTGACTCTCCTGCACGGGTCAAGTCCACTCAAACGTTGAGTTCGCCAGCACGAAAGAAGCTCGCCCGCATGCTTGACTCGCCAGCACGAGTCAAGACCACGCTATCGCCGAGCTTGCCTGCATGTCCAGGCAATCCGCCAAGCGATCAGAAACTCGCCTGCACACTTGATTCACCTGCACGAGTCAAATCTACTCAAGAGTTAAGCCCGCCTACATGGATAGGCGATCAACAAACTCGCTGAACTTGCCAGAGTACCCGATGGTTGCACTGTCATGTACAGGGATAGGCCTTCCCATTTTCCATGACGTGAGGGAGGAGTACAGTACTCCATGCCCATCAAGTAGTTGTCCGCTGTACTCAGTGACGGTGCTCGCTCGCTCGCTTAACCCGCCTACACGTGTCAAGTTGGCTCAAGCACTAAGCTCGCCTATATATCCAAGCAATCTGCCAAGCAATCAGAAACTTGCCTGCACACTTGATTCGCCTGCACTAGTTAAATCTACTCTAGAGTTGAGCCTACCTGCATAGCTAGGCAATCAACAAACTCACCGAACTCGCCAGAGTACCTAACGGTTACACTGTCATGTATAGGGATGGGCTTTCCCGTTTCCTACAATGTGAGGGAGGAGTACAGTACTTCACACCCATCAAGTAGTTGTCTGTGGTACTCAGCAATGGTGCTCATCCACACGCTTAACCCGCTTGCACGAGTCAAGTTGGCTCAAGCATTGAGCTCGTTTGTATGTCCAGACAATCAGCTAGGCGATCAACGAACTCGCCGAACTCACCAGAGTACCTGGTGGCTATGCTATCATGTATTGGGATGGGCGTTGCCATTTCTCGAGACATGAAGGAGAGGAGTACAGTGCTCTGAGCCCATCAAGCGGCCGCTCACAGTACGAGAGATAGGCACGACATCTTTCAACAGTACATGGTTACATCCCATGATTCAAAGGAGTGACCATGCCGTCTCTCCCCTATTTAAGAGCCTTTCCAGGCTACCGGAAAGTGGTCACAGTTAATTGATTGACCTAGTCAGTTAGCTAGTCCATTGACTCTTAACTCTTAAGCGAATTAACGACCTGCTCTTTGCACTACTCTTGTACTATAGCATCTTCTCCTAGCCTTCGGCCTTGATCACCATTGAACTCGAAAAGTCGAACTCGATCGACATAAGCTTCTACTACATACTGAAGCTCTCCTATAACCTCGATCGGATCGTTCAAAGGAAGCAAACTCGGCACGAGCACCGAGGGAGGCATCCTATCGCTACCAAAGACCACACGTTAAATAAGGAGGGCATTCCCTCTACTTCTATTATAATTTTGATTCATTAGTTTATAATAAGCTATTCTTATCAATACAAATGAGATCCCTATTTTGGGAAATCAAATTTTACGCCTACATTGACTCACATAAGGATTGGACTGGTTGGTGGTGGTGGTGAAGGTAAACGAAAATTAACCCCACATCCACTTCCAAACGGTGGGTAAGTTTTTGCTCCTCACCGGCCTTCCTAACTCACATAAGGATTGGAAGTAAAAGTTCATCTTAGTCGTAGGGGACGACCTAGAGTTAGGTTGCTCTGACTAGTCTAAAATAAGGACGGAGGCACTCATGGGAGGCAAGCTATCTCCTAACAAGAGGGAAGCGCTTGACTTGATCAAGTCGTACGCTAGTTTTCGTCGTTGGGACCATCTACTAGACAAGTTGGTTTTGCGAGTTGTCCGCATGTCGGTCGAGCCTGCTACTACCCAGGATATAGAGAGGGCTTTGGCCCTTATCATAAGGGGAGCAGAAGAGGCATATGTGCCTACTGTTCCTTTGGCTACTCCTAAGGGGGAGTCGTCTGCTTGGCCTACGAAGCATCTTCGTTAGGATATTCCTCCCATGGAGGCTGAGGCGACTGAGGAGGAGGAGCTCACTGAGGTGACCGAGAGGGGAAGATGAGGAACATGAGGCACAAGCGGTAACTGAGATGATGGAGACAGAGGTCATCCGTCTAGGCGAGTCTTATCCTGGCGGGTCTGCTAAGGCTCCTCAAGGAGGGGGGGGAGCCAAAGCCATAACCCATGATAGCGAAGTGGGGCTGTCCGTCGGTTGTGGCGAGTCATCCCACCATGAAAATGATCCTACTGATGAGTCTGAGCCTTCCTTAGGGTTGAAGTATCCTTTCCTTCATCACGTTGATGAGCTCGTCGATGAGGAGTGGTATAAGATGTACGAGTACCTCTTCGGGACTTCTGGGGGTGGTCGACAGTATGTGTAGGAACCCGACCCCGAGCACCACTTTGAGGCCACTCGCCATCTAGATGCCAGAGAGATAGTTCTCGGCTCTCATGTAGCTCAGTCAAAGTCCTTTGAGCTTTGAGCAATTCTATCTTCCTCGGGATGACGAGTACTTGAGGAGGGTGGGGAGGGGGGGTACCTAATACTACACTCTATTTGAGCCTTCAGACCTATCTGGTGCTCTTGTGGAGTAGGAGATGTTTGGTCGGATGGAGCACATACGGACTACCTCTCTCAAGCTCTTGGGGGAGGTTGATTCCCTGAGGGCTAGCAGAGGGGTCGACTCGAGGTGAGTTGCTGAGGCACAGGCTTTAAAAACTACCAAGGTCAAAAAGCTCAGGCAGGAGCTGGGGTAAAGCCAAAGGAAGTCGAGGGACTAGGCGAGGTTCTCCAGGAGAGGGACCACACTAGGGCACAGATCAAAGTGGAGAAATTAGTGGCGATGCATGCACAATGTTAATTGACTGAGAAGTAGGCAGAGCTCACTAAGCTTCAATGGGAAGTCTCCCATCTAAAGTCCAAAGCTTACCATCAGGAGGTCATCGGGAAGTATCGCCAGAGCTTAATCAGAAAAACTAAAGTAGTGATAACTTGCAAGGCCGGGTACGACTACTTGTTGGCATAACTCCCAGCCAAGACGAGGAGCCTACCTGGTCTCTTTCACTACCCTCCACTCGTGGTCAATTGTTTGGACGAGTTGATAGAGGTGGAAGCCCTCGGGGAAGGACTTAATTTGGACAAGGATGATGATGACTCGGATGAAGGAGGAGACTGTTCATCTCCTTCATCGATTGCACCCAGGAGCTCCCTGCCTCCAACTCCAGGAGCTAGAATGGACTTCCCTTAGCTTCTTAGGACCTTCCTACCTTTTGGCTTTTGCATTGTATAAATACATGCTGTGTATCTTGTAAATGTCTCTTATAGATGAATGAAGAAACCTTTTTTGGATCCAAAATTTTTTTCCTGTGTTGTACAATTTTGATATGTTTGTTGAATGACTTAGCTTCAATATAGACTTGTAGACTGAGCAAATTTGGAGGGGACTCATCCTCCACTGAGAGGAGACATCTCAAACTCGAGTAGATTATCTCTGATGGATTGGATTTTTGTCTCAGTGTTGAGAACTTTAAGTTTCGACTCAGGAGGACTCATCCTTCATTGAGAAGAGATGTCTTGCCCTCAAGTATTTGTCTATGTAGTTTGTTTTGGCCTAAGTGTTGAACCCATTTGGTTGATTTCTCTCGATGTCTGAGCATTTGAGCTTCTTAGACTAGTGCCCGAGAAGTATTCCTTTGAAGTATTCTATTGGTTATTAAAGGTTGACTGAGAACTGGTCGACTGCTCACTAAATAAGCATTGTTTAGTGAGCTTCTAAAGGCCTTTATTGGGCAGATGAAACATCACTATTAGAAATGACATGATGATGTTGTCAGATGTCAAAATTATGGTGTCACTTCGATTTTCGAGAAAAGAGGTGCGGAGGAAGGAGGAGTAGCACTTTGCGTTTTGAGCAAACTATTTGAGATTTCACGGTGAATCTCACCTGTTCATTTCAAAACAAGACAACCATCCAGATTAATCCATGTGTCCTCTTTGGAATAATATAAATTGCTCGCTGGGGGTGAAGAAGAATTCTCTATGAACTCTTGCCCTAAAATCTTTAGCTCTTCTCTTAATCTTCAAGTCTCCTTACAAAATAGAGATCTTTCTATGGCTTCTCAGACCTCCACCACCATCCGGAATGAGGAGAGGATCGCTCTTCTCCAACCGATCCACTCTAAGGTTTGGGTTAGTAATCTTGAGCAATATTATGATCTATATAACATTCCTGGGGTCTTCACATTAGGGGCGCCCGAAAGGGGTGAGCCGGTGTATCGCCATGGCGAGAACGGAGCGCCACTGTACATTGCTCATCTTGAGTAAGGTCTACGTCTACCACTTTATCCCTTCATTAGGGATGTATGCAATGCTCTGGGGGTTTTCCCCTCTCAATTTACCTAAACAATATTGGAGTGCAGGTGGGGTTTGTTATGATCTTCCACTGGGTTGATGTCTCGCAGATCATATGACTACTTAGGCATCTGGTCAGCATCAAGTCGACAAGGAGAGACCTACACTACTTCTTCCACTACAGTGGAAGTTTCAAGTTTGTCATGTATGCTCTAGAGTCCAACAGGGATTGGAAAGAGTGGTTCGTGTATGTCTTCGGGGCTGACGACATTCTTGCTTGCCCTAATTAGCCTGAAGTTGCCAAGGATGTTCTAAGGCCGAGTCCTCTTGAGTCTGAGGTGAGGCGACAGCTGGAGACCATTTGTGTCTAAGCCAGGTCCTGTGAGAGTGACAATCTTTTTGAGGCGGCGTCTCTCCGAGTGGCAAGCGTGTCTATGATCTTACCCTCCACTGCTGACCAGAAGAGGGAGAGCTTGCTGGCCCTCCCCCTCGAGGGGGAGTTAGGCTCAGCTTTGTGACCCTAGAAGAGGTTGAGGGGGAATCTCGCCCTAGAGGAGATGACCAACTTGAGAACAAGAGAGATCGAAGTCGCTACCGAGCTGGTGGTGCAACGGAGGAGGTCAAAGAAGGTGAAGGCCAGAGACCAAGGGTCTAGTAAGTCAGCCGAGTCAATCCACATTGACCTGAATGAGATACAACAGTTAGATGAAGAACCACAATCGGTCAAGAGGCAGCAGGAGGCTATTCAAGCTTATCGACCAAACGAGGTTATCATCATTGGTGACTCTTCTCCTCCTAGAGCAGAGGGGGTGGCTCCAACTGTCAAACAGGCAGAAGTTAGGGCCCCTATCAAGGAGATAGTTGGGTTGAGTTCTACAACCAAGCCTTCCCATAGGCTAGGTGTTCGCGGGAAAATTCGTTGCTTCTTTCATTGTTGATTCCATTGCCATCTTAAAATAACAACTTTTTGTGTTACAAAGATCCGGTCTTTTTATAAGATCCGGTTATAAGAAATCAAAGAAAAAAAAAAAAAAAAAGATTACAACTTTAATTCCTTGTTTGTCAAACAAATCGCGAGCTCCTGTTTTGCGGTCACTCGCTTTGGTGGGTTCTTTACCTGCGCCGGGGTTATTTGCCATGGACCACCGCTAGATCTAGATCCGGGCAGATCTACGCAGTATAACGGGTATTATTCCACCAAGGGAGATAATAGTCGGAGGGATTCTTTCACCAAGGAAACAATCGCTCAATCTCAGGATCTAAGAACCAAGCTTAGATCCGGAGTATAGCAACGTAGATCTCCCGATCCGGTCCTCTCGAACTCTTGCCTTATTTGGCGTTGATGATCGCCGAGCACCAGATCCGGATGAGC
>BQKN01064978.1:876681-892944 GCA_022839385.1 Asparagus kiusianus | reverse complement strand
CATTTGCACAGTTCTGGGCCTAGCCACCTGTGGGTGGCTCGGCTCTTGGCCGAGCCACCCTGAGGTGGCTCGGCCTTGGCCGAGCCACCCTGAGGTAGCTCGGCCACCGAGCCACCTCAGGGTGGCTCGGCTTGGGCCGAGCCACCCTGGGGTGGCTCGGCTAAGGCCGAGTCCCCGGGTGTTTTGTTCATTTCGCCGTTTTTCGGTGTTTCCGGTTCTCCGTTGTTCGGATTTGATTCGGTTTGTGGTTGACTTGATCTGGAATCGACTTGTTGACTTGATTCCAGATATGGCAGTTAATCCGCTTCTGAGTTCGAGTCCGAAACCGATCTTGATTCGATCGTGATTCATCCAAGTTCGCTCTTGTTTAGATGACTCGTTGACTCCTCGAATCGTTGGCTTCATCCCGCATGTGAATGTGTTCTGTTGATCGCGTGCAATTCGTTGACTTCGTCGCCTCGTCACTCGATGGTTCGTTGACTTGTCGAATCACCGCGTCGAGCTGTGTTGTGGGACCTATAGGCAATTTTATACGCCTACACTAGGCAAGAAGCCTGTTGAGATGTCTGGGGTTGCTGATGAGCAAGCGCTGCCTCCGTTAGGGTCTAAGGCCAATGAGATGGCCAGTGTGCGAAGGAAGTTCTAGCCATTCCGCCACGAGCTTGAGGAGATTACTTGCTAGTCTTAGGAGAGGGTAAGGGATCTGTTGGTGGGAGAGTCATGGGCCCCCTGCTCACCTAGGGAGGAAGTTCCCAAAAGCGATAGGTTTGTCCCAGAGGAACCGATGGACATGGAGTCTTCGGTCATGCAATCCTTAACTGTCCCGATCAATTCTGTACTCCAGTTTACCCTCCCTAAAGACAAGAGGGGCTTAAGGGAGATACTAAGTGCTGGCATGCATTTGGCCCTCAAGGCCTATTTGGTTCGAGGGGCTCTACTGGAGTAGGAGTTGTTCAACCATACCGTGTACATGCACGAGATGGCATAGGGATGGCATGCAGAGCTAGCCCAGGAGAAGTTGGCAAAGGAAGAGGTAGGACAAAGATTTGTTGCCTTGGAGGCCGAGTAACACAGCAGGTAGGACGCCTGGTGTTGGGCGTTGGATGAGAAGGAAAGACTCCTGAAGGGCTATAAAATCCAATCCTCTAAGCATATGGGTTCCATTGATGATCTCTAGCAAGAGGTAGCCTGACTAAAGGAAGAGGTCAGCCATATATAGCAAGGGCTTACTGAGTGAGACGGCCGACTGACTGCTTTGGCCGAGAAGGACAAGTTCGAGAAGTGCTTGAAGATGGCGGCCGAGGACGCTCAATCGAGTCATCTCTCGATCGATAAACTATGGTAAGACCTCGAGGAGGAGCAGTCGACCTATCATTCGTCCATGACAATTGTCAAGGATTTAGAGGGTCGGGTCAGTTACTTGGACTTGGAACAATATAGGAAGAAGATCATCGATGCCTGGCGCCATGGCCCCATCGGTAAAACTAAGGTAGCCTTGTTTGCAAGGCTGGTGTTGACTATCTGGCTTTGTTGCTCCTCCTGGCTCTTGTCCCACACCTAATCGCCTTTACCCCCCATGTTTCCCTTGTTGCTGTAAGCGTCAAAAATTGTCTATATGTTCCTGTACACAGCTCAAAATAAAGAGAAGACGATGAACGTCGATGTTCGAGTCGAAGAGGATTATTCGATGCCAAGAGGGAAGTAAATGAATGCACAAAGCGATGAAGCAATGAAGCAATAATGAGATTTAGAATGCATAGTTTAAGAAGAAAATGGATGCGTGAGTACAAAGAACTAAAATTTCGACCATGATGCAATTCGAATCTAAAAAGATCAAAAGACAAAAGTTGTAGGTCTTTTCGTCAGCTTTCTAATGCAACTTTGCCTCATTCCGATGTCATATGAAAGAATTAGAGCCAAAATACCGAAGGTAGTACAAACTGTCTCGCACATGTTCGAGACACCGCGAACTATTTCACACAAAATGAAGCCCCGAGATGCGTTTTCAATGGTTTTGATTAGTTTTGATGGTTCAGAGCCTCCCTAACTACCTTGAGGCTATTCTTAAATGTGGGAGAGCTATTATTAACTGAAGATAAGGCTAAATCATGAATTCTTATCCAAAAACAAGGCACCCAGAGCCTATAAATACACCGCTAGGGCCCTTATACACGAGGGATTGGAAATTAGGAGCTTTGAGGTGAGGTGCTGACCTTGTGAGAAGAGGCCCATGAATTTCAGAGAGAGCCTAATAAGATCTCGGTGAACTTCAACATAAGGAGGAAGATTTTGTGAAGCCCCTTTTCATCCTTCCCTCGAGATTAGACCTTGTTTTGATCTTAAGAAGAGTAATAATCTTACTTGGTTGAGATTATTTACGTTAGTTCTAAGTTTCCTCGATTGAAACAAATAACACTAAGCTTCCATGTGCATAAATCTAGATCTGTGAATCGGTCGTCCATGGACTAACATGTCCCCGACAAAGGTAAATATCCCACATAATCAGTGACCGATAAACAGTCTCCGCATGTGTTTCTAGGAAATCCTATTTTTTTATTTTTATTTATGTAAAGCAGTCTTATAAAAAGGCTCATTTTTTTGAATCTGTAATTAATAAATAATTGTAATAAATTCCACAAAAAAAAAAAGATTTTCGACGCAAACACGCTGGCGATTACAGCGGGAGCCAATAGCCTCTCTGCCAAGGTTGTCGTATCATAATTGAAGATCAATATCCGAATTGATTCAATGGTTGAGTACGAGTTTGATGAAGCCAAGTTCGAGGAATATTTCCCCTCGTCTTCATCAAAATCCTCCTCTCCCTACAAGTGCGGAAAGATATCGTCTTTGAAGGAGGTGTATTCACCGATGAAGGCTACAAGTGACTCCGCTCAACACAATTCCTCTCTAGTCAAGGAGTTGTTCAATCAAAGTACTCCAACTCTGATGAAGAGGGCTCTTTAGAGGTGACGCCAGTGCCCAGCTCGTCAAATCATTAAGGCCTTTGAGAAGGTTGATGGACTCCGCTATCACGCGGATCTGGAATTTTGGAGGCGTCAAGTGACTCAGCAGCCTCAACAGCAACAAATTGACTCTTCCTCCAAGCTGTCAGCCAACGAATGGGTCTGTGTCAAAAGGACTCGTTCAACTCTCGAGGGCCATATCCACAAATGTAGCGCACTTCTCACGCATGCACGTATTCTTGTGCAAAAGGCACAAGAACTACAGAAGGAAGAGGTGGCCAAACAATCACCAAAATTCAAACAAGTTTGGGTGCCAAAGGCCAAAACAATGCTGAAATCAACTCGAAAAATATCTAAAAAGTCTCCCACAGGCCCAAACAGTCCACACTGTTTCGCACCTGTATGAAACAGTCCTGACTGTTTCACACAAGGGTCCAGCTTTGCGGGCGTTTCTCAGCCTCAGTCGGCCTCTATTCCTGCTCTGTCTACTTCTGTACCTCCGATGAAGCCTTACGATAGTTGATCTGTTAAAATTCAAAGTAACAATGGTGGATCGAATCAGTTCTCTACGCAAGGATTAGGGCAACGCTTTAGTAAAAGAACACAAAGCTTCAGTGATCAAAACCTGAGCAATTCCTCAGACTGGGGGTCGTACAAACACTCTCGTCAAGCCAAATGCCGCTTAAAGGTGTCCCAGCAAACAAACTAGGACACCACAATGTAGTTGTTCGTGCGATGTGCACAAAAGAGGTAAGGAGGCCTCCTCTTCCGTGAGAATTCCTATCACTTCTTACCTAGGGGTGCGTGTCGAAGTCCAGGAGCCTGTTAAGCTCCACACCTGTAAGGGGGTGGTTTCAAACGTGCAACTCTTGAGAGTGCCAATAAGGTTGTACATTCCCAGAAGAAGACGCATCCATCAAAAGATGACATTGTATCTAGGAAATCACACCAAAAAGCGATGGAGTGCTCCGATCATCATGCCGACGAGTTGTGCCATTAGACTGGAGGTATGAACAAATATTGGAAGAAAAGTTCATGAGAAACGAGTTCTCATTATCCATGTGAGAGACTCATTAGTGTAGTATTATCAAAATGTAGCTACCCCAAGACCATTTCACAAAGGGTCTCGGTATTCAAGAAACTTGCAACTGAAGTATCAAATCTTAGATCAAAATGCTTCCATGAGAGAAAACTTGCCATCCAGGATGATGAATTCCCTAAAGTCACAATCAACATGGCTGACAAAGGAAAGTCTGCGGTTGCTTCAAATGGCTCTAATCCTAACTTTTCTTCGGGAAGAAAAGTTAATTCAAGAATAGCCCAACGAATATATCGACTCTAGTTAGGAGCCATCAGATATAGGGATTACCCGAGAATACACAAAGGATGGTCTTTGGATGAAATACTTTCGAATACTGCTATGTAATCACCTCCGACGATACCATATTTAGCATAGGGGAACCAGGGAGGCATTCACGATCACTCCTGATCTCGTAGCTCAGATCCTTCAAGAAGCTCTAGCAAAGAAACAAGAAGAACTCAGGGCTGAGATGATAACAGAGATGGAGTTGGCCATGTAACAGATGAGAGAATTGCAGGCTCAACGACTTCAACCTCCTGAGTCCAATCATCGAGCTGAAACCAACTGTCGCACTCGAAACATCACAGATGATAGTGATCTAGAAGTGGACGAAGTCGTCAAGACTGATACACCCCTCGATAACACTGGGGGGTGGTTCAATTCCACCCCTCAATAACGTTGGAGGTGGCCTAATTGCATCTTCTCAACATCGCTCGAACAGAGATAAAGACAATAACAAGAAGATGAGAGAACTCGAGAGCAATGTCAATGCCTTAATGTCCGCTCAAAAAGTGAAGATGATGGACATTCCATGCCTATATCCAACGGAGTGGGATGCAATTCCATACCCGACGAAGTTCGATTTGATTAACTTCATGCTGTTTGACGGGAGAGGCTTGCCAACCTAGCATTTGATCTACTTTAAATCTCATTTGGGAATGATCTTTGCGAATGAACCCCTGATGACTCGGTTATTCGTGGGTACCCTTTGCGGGGCCGCCTTTAATTGGTACTGACATCTTAAACTAGGAAGTATCAATAGCTAGGATGACATGGAGAACCTATTCCTCAGCAATTTCTTTGATGATGATACCGAAGTTTCGATCGGAACTCTTCTGGACGAGAAGCAAAAGGACGGGGAGTCAGTTGATAGTTTCGTCAAACTCTTCCGCAACAAGGTAATGAATTACAAGGATCCTATCATAGAGAAGTTCATCTTACAGATCTGCCACAACAATCTCTCCATCGATATCATGGAAGCCCTGGGGGTCATGCCATCCAAAACTTAGAAATAGTTAAAACTAGATGGTGAACAGGCCGAACGCTTTCTCAAAAGGAAGAAAGCCGAAAGAGGCCAACAGACGACTAAGGCATATGCAACTACTGTTGACATTTATCAAATATCACAACAGCAACCTTGGAGGTAATAAAGGACTTCTAATCTGAGGTTTCAGGAGGAGTGTTATTTCAAAGATGATGAAGTTCCAGCCATATTTAAGTACCTCCTCACCAATAATAAAATCAAGCTGCCACCGATTATAAATCAGGAGGAAGCAAACAAGACCTCAGATTCAAAGTACTGTGTGTATCACAGGAGGGTCCATCATCCAACCAAGACTTGTTTTACTTTGAAGAACAATATTCAAGCCTTGATTAAGGCCGGCATCATAATGGTGAAATAAGCCAAATGAGAATGACGATGACTCAGACAAGTATAAAAGTATAATCTGCTTCTCAATGTTTCTCCGATAGGTATACGAGGTTAAATTGCTTCCCTTATTTCCAACAATGAGAAGTTTCTGGAGAATATTACTCTTAATATTCTTAAGGATAACCTAACAATGTGATCGAATACAATCGGATTTAGGTTCGCCAAAAAGCTGGGGGTCGATACAAAGTTTGAGGAGAATGTAAATTTTGGAACCGAGACCTAATTTTGTAGCAGTGTTGCCTACTAATGGGAAGTTCTTAGAGAATATTACGCATGGTATTCTTAAGGGTAACCCGAAATGAGCTGATTATTCTAGATGAAGACTAGTCATCTGAATAATTTATTCTTAATCATGATAAAAAATGATTAAGAACCTCTAACTATGGCTATTTAATCATTCCCAAAATAATTAAAACCCTCCCATTAAGACTTTTCAAGCACTCTTTCGTTGAGATGAGATTCAATGACCTTATTTGGTTAATCTTCCCTCACGAAACTCCTGCGGCGTAACCATGGAGTGCTTGATGATTCACGGTCATCCACTATAAAATCCTTTACTAATCAAATCAATTAACGGTAGGTCCATCAAAATTCTTTATGGTTAAATCCACTTAAAATCCCATTGTGTCCAAACCTTTAACACTCCCACTGTTGAAGTCCTGACATAACATTCAAAATTTTAATCTTTTGATCTGTGACAATTATCAAACCCCTACTGAATGATTGGTACAAATCAACTAGCCGCTACCAGTACTTGTACCTAAACTCCCATTATCCATTTGGTCAAACCTTACTACAGTTAAGGTTAAAACCAAAACCAGAATCCCTTCTCGATAAACAAGAGTTCTACCTTTAGATTAGGTAATCAAACCTTCCAAGAGTTAGGGTTGTCTAGATCTTTTTAATTCTTGGAGGGAAAATCCCACTTTGAGTTTCTTTTATAGCAGGAGATAGAATATAAAATTCTTCCTCTCCAGCATTGGCTTCGTCTTTACCCTAAGAGAAGACACTATTTTTCAACACCAAAATTCATGCCTCACATGTACGTGGGATTTTATCTCAATCCCTAATTAGAGATAAGTCTGTATCTAACACATGCTACTGGGTAGTGCGTTCTCATAAAAATGACAAAATCTATGTATTCGATATCATAACACTAAGCCTAAAAGAGTTCATCTTTTACCACAACGTTACATGTAGAACAAACTTAGACAATCTACATGCTAGCCAGACTCAAATGGTAGTCATTAAAGGCTCATCAAATCTATTGATGGCTAAAGGTTTGCTAAAAATTCTATAATGAATAGCTTGTGATGACGGATTCACTCTTCTAACTTGGAGAGCTTCTCTTCATAAAGGTTGTACAAGCTTCATCTTCAATCAGCTTTAATAGTCATTGATGCAGTTGGTCTCGTGACTCGAGCACCTGGGGTAGCTTCAGAGATGGTAGCTGAATCAGCATCTATAGTAGGTCTTACAATCAAATCTCATACAAAGGGCTTAACCTGGCGAGCCTCCGATGTATTCTCAGCTAGCTCTTCCCACACTCCAATGAGTATACGAGTATAAATTGCATCTCCTTGAACCTCCGACTGGTATATGAGGTTAAACTGATTCCTGAAACTTCGATGAGTATATGAGTATAAACTAATTCTCCATGCTCTAACACCTTAAGAGCTTAAACTATATAGACTCCTATTAACGTATGAGTATAAACTATGTTCACGCCACAATGGAGGTCAAACCGGTCAACGCGTTGATAATTTTGTCGAAATAAGGCCCAGGATAATTCTCAGTTCTAAATTACCCTCAGGAATTCAATTGTAATTCAGATACAAACTCTTGATGAAGACGATCAATTCAACATCGATTCAATGACACGAGCTAATTCAAATATTAACACACCAGTTTTAATTCAAGATTTTAACAACGATTAGATGATAAATACATCGCCGAAAGAATTTTAGACTATTCGACAAAATACGAAATAGACTAAAAGCTAAAGAAGTTAATGAATTGAAGGGTAGGCCTACCATATCCGAATTATTCCAGTCTCATCTATAAAAGAATAAGGCTGAAATACTTTGGAGGAGGAATCTGTAGGCGTCAAAAATTACCTATAGGTTCCCACACACAGCTCGAGAAGAAGAGAAGGTGATAAACATTGATGTTCGAGTTGAAGAGAATTATTCAATGCTAAGGGGGAAGTAAAGGAATGTGCGAAGTGATGAAGCGAAGAAGTAACAACGAGATTTAGAATGCATGGTTCGAGAAGAAAATGGATACACGAGTACAAAGAAATAAAATTTCGACCATGATTCAATTCGAATCCAAAACAAATCAACAAATAAAAGTTGTAGTTCTTTCATCAGATTTCCAACACAACTTGAATCACCTTATTTCGAGATCAGATGAAAGAATTAGAGCCAAAATATCGAAGGTAGTACAAACTGTCTCGCACATGTCCGAGACACCCCGAACTGTTTCGCACAAAATGAAGCGCTGAGACATGTTTTCGACTATTTTGATTGGTTTTGAAGGTTCCAGAGCCTTCCTAACTACCTTGAGGCTATCCTTAAACATGGGAGAATTTTTATTAACTGAAGATAAAGCTAAATCATGAATTCTTATCCAAAGACAAGGCACCCGAAGCCTATAAATATACCCCTAGGGCCCTTATACACGAAGGATTAGAAATTAGGAACTTTGAGGTGAGATGCTAACCTTGTGAGAGGAGACCCATGAATTTTAGAGAGAGACTAGCGAGATCTCAGCGAACTTCATCATAAGGAGGAAGATTTTGAGAGATCTAAAGCCCCTTTTCATCTTCCCTTGAGATCATACCTTGTTTTGATCTTGAGAAGAGTAATAATCTTACTTGGTTGAGATTATTTACTTCTAAATTTCCTCGATTGAAACAAAGAACACTAAGCCTTCGTGAGCATCAATCCTGATCTGTGAATCAATCATCCACGGACTAACGCATCCCCGACATAGGCAAAGATCCCATGCAAGCAGCGACTGATAAACAATCTCTGCATGTATTTCTAGGAGATCCTATTTGTTTATTTTCATTTGTGCAAAGAAGTCTTATAAACAGGCTTACTTTTTTAATCTGTAATTGATAAACAATTGTAATAGATTCCACAATAAAAAAGATTTCCATCGCAAACAGTTACCTTGAACTCTTAAATGAGATTGAGTGAGCGGAGCAGGGGTAGGCCTAGTGTTGGACAATGGCGATGATGAGTCGGGGGCAGACCTTGAAGAAGACCATCCCGCCTCCTCTCTTGCTGCCGCTGGTGATCTTGCTATTCCTATCGCCATTGAAGCCCTTGGCGACTCTGCTGCTATCACCAAGAGATTGCCAAACCCTACTCCCGGATCCGGTCAAGAGCTCTAAGGGCTCGTATCTCTTCGATGTTGTTTTGTTTTGTTTTTTTTATATCAACATGCCTTACTGTTGATAGACATGGATATTGTAAAAAAGCTTGTAATAATCTTTATTGGAATAAAGATTAACTTTGCTCTCATTCTGAGTCTATCTTCATTTGCTCCTTGTTGTTTATTTTCTTTGCTAACGTGTACCTTTTGTTCTGATTGGAAGAATAAGTGTTAATTGTCATGTGTCAGCCATACTGAGATGATCTAACTGTTGAGGGATCGAGTTGTCTGGCTCATGTCATGCTACTTGTGGGCGAGATGTTCGAGTCTTGTCGATGAGAACTAGCAGGTAGACTTACCTAAGTCTCTTTGTTGAAGATGACCAAACATCTGAACTCCATGCTTTGGGTTTACCCATGATGGCACCAAGGGCTTTTTTGGCAAAGTGACTACTTGGACACTGGGTGCCCAGGTCTTATGTAGATGCCTAGATCTTTGGCAAAAGGATAACCTAGAGGTTGGGTGCCCAGGTCTTATGTAGATGCCCGGGTCTTTGGCAAGAGGACAACCCAGAGGTTGGGTGCCCAGGTCTTATGTAGACGTTTGTGTCTTTGGAAAGAGGACAACACGGAGGTTAGATGCCTAGGTCTTATATAGACGCCTAGGTCTTTGGCAAGAGGACAACCCAGAGGTTGGGTGCCTAGGTCTTATGCAAACGCCTGAGTCTTTGGCAAGAGGACAACCTAGAGGTTGGGTACCCAGGTCTTACGTAGATGCCTAGGTCTTTGGCATTCCCATGATAGTCGAATAGTGATTATGCGAGTTGACCATATGGTTAGTGCCTTGGGTTTATTCCTAAAAAGTCACCAAGGTCTTAGAATTTCAATCGAAGTCGAATGCCTAGAACTTACTGAAGTTGACTAGGCCTTTTACAACCCTGAGGCTGTGCTTAGGACTTGCTAAAGTTGACTAGGTCTTTTGCCCTAAGGAGGGCCGCCCTGATGATAATTAGGTAATATGTAACCCTAAGGTTGGGTACCTAGGACTTACGTAGACTCCTGGGTCATTAATATATTTATGATGGTCGAGAGGCGACCGTAGAAGTCGGCCATATGGTGAGTGCCTTGGATTTATTCCTAAAAAGGCACCAAGGGCTTAGTGTTCCAACATAGATTGGGGACTATGGAAGTGCAAGATAGCAATCGAGTTAGTTTCAATAAGAATTTTTTTGATATGAAATGAAATTTACAGAATTACTAAAAATAACACCGCATGTGCTCGATATTCTAGAGATGCTGGAGGACTCTTCCGTCCGGGGCCCTTCGTCGGTAGGTGCTAACTCGTAGCTCCTCTAGGACTATGTAGGGACCTTCCCAGTTAGGTGCTAGCTTGCCTTTCTGAGTGTGTTTGTCAAAAGCAGCCTTGCAGAGGACTAGGTCACTGGCATTGAATCTCCTTGGTTGGATTTTGCTATTGTAGTAGCGGGCAATTCGTTGCTGATTGGTTCTCTTGGGTTTCTTCTAGAAGGTCGAGGCCGACTCATAGTCCTGTTGAGTTCGTGTCTTCATCGAAGTGCTACAGCCGAATGGTCATCATGCCTACTTTGACGGGTATGACTACTTTAACTCCATAAGCTAGCTTGAATGGCGTCTCCTCAGTTGAGTTTTTATAGGTCATGCGGTACAACCAGAGGATACTAAGCAACTCTTCAACCCAGTTCCCTACTGCGGCATCCAACTTCTTCTTCAATGCTTAGAGGACGCATTTGTTAGCAGACTCCACAAGTCTAATGGATTTGGGATGGATGACAGAGGAAAATTTGAGGTGAATGTTGTATTCTTCACAAAAGCTGCGAAAGCCTCTGTTATCGAATTGGGTACCATTGTTAATCACAAAGGACAAGGGTATGCCAAAATGGCAGACAATGGATCACACAAAATTCGTGATGTTATTCTCACCAATTTTGGCTAGTGGTTTGGCTTCGATCCATTTGGTGAAGTAGTCAATCACCACAATAAGAAACTTCATTTACCCTGAAGCTTGGGGGAGAGGTCCTAGTAGATCTAAACCCCATTGGGCAAAAGGTATCAGGCTCAGGATTGAAGTCAGCTCGGTCACCGTTGCTCGAGGGATGGACGCAAAGAGTTGGCACTTTTGGCAATGAGAGACGAGTCACCTTGACTCGGCTAAGATAGTCGACCAATAGTACCCTTGACGGATGACTTTCTGCGTAAGGGTTCAGGCCCCAGGATGGTTTCCATAGGTGCCCTCATGCACTTCCTAGGGTACATAATTAACCTCTATTGGCCGAAGTCACCGCATATAGGGTCCTATACCGTTGCTGGAGTAGGACATCCCGTACAGCTATTCGTCAATCGTGAGATAACAAAGAGAATTCCTTTGTAGACACCTGGCTTTGATAGGATCTTCATGTATAATGCATTACATTAGGTAAAGGATGATAGGATTCAACCAACAAGGCATCATCAGTGCCTCCTCTCCATGACAGTCTCTGGCAACTTGGAGATGCTTGGTCGTTCGAGGGTGTCAGTGTAGACAGGCCCGAGCTAATTCTTAAGCTTGTTGACCCAAGCTTCGAGAGGGCGTCCGCTTGAGCGTTGAGAGTGCAGGCAACTTGGGCTATTTTGAACTCCAAGAAGTTGGCCAAAAGCTCTTTAGTAACTTTAAGATATAAGGCCATCCTTGAATCTTTGGCTGCATATCGTGCATTAACTTGATGGACGAGTAATTATGAGTCGGCTAGAATGTAGAGGTGTTCTATCTTTAATGCTCGTGCCGCTCGAAGGTCAGCAAGAAGAGATTCATACTCGACTTTATTATTTGAGGCTGAGAAGCCAAAGGAGATGGAGTGCTTGTACGTCGACCCATCTGGGCTTCGTAGGACGACTCCTGCTCCACTACCGGCTTCTCTAGAGCACCCATCCACCTTTAATAACCCCTATGAGGTATACTTAGGGGTATCATGCTTTAGGGATTTGACAAATCTATGGAGCAATTGCTTGGACTATATGAGGTGCTGGTTCTGCTAGCTAAATTTTCGGTAGGGGTGTAGCTGGTTCATTGCTTGGCGAAGTTGATTCAATTAAGAAGTCTAACAAGTCTTGAGCTTTGATTGTCATTCTAAGCTCAAACTGGACATGATGTTCACTAAGTTTAACTGCCCAGGTGACCATCCTCCCAGATGTTATGAGGCTACCCAGTGCTTTCTTTAGAGAAAGACTTGTCCATACAATGATGGCATGAGCCTAAAACTATGGACGAAGTCTCCTCGTAGTGATGATGAGGGCAAAGGCAACCTTCTCTATAAGGGGGTAGTTGAGTTCCCCTTCTTTGAGGATCTGACTTACATAGTAGATGTGTTTTCAAATATTCTCCTCTTCGCGAACAAGGATATAGCTGACTGCTTCGGAGAAGATAGCCATATATACATACAATGTCTCTCCCCCTATTAGCTGGCTTAGCAATAGCTTAATATTCAAATAGGCTTTACGGTCCTGAAATGCTGCACTATATTCAGCCGTCCAAGTCATGCTCTCCTTTAAGTTCTTGCTTCCCCTTAGGGTCTTGAAGAATAGGAGGCTCCTCTCGGTAGATTTGGGGAGGAATCAACCTAGAGCCGCTATCTTTCCATTTGACTTTTGGATATATTTCAGGGTGCGCGGCTTAGGCAGTTGCTCTATAGTGGATATTTTCTCGGGGTTGATCTCTTGCCTCTCTGGGTGATTATGAACCCTAAGAACTTCCCCGATTGCACCCCAAAGGCACACATAGTAGGATTATGCTTCATTCGATAATGCTGAAGAGTGGAGAATGTCCCATTCAGGTCTGATATGTAGGCCAGTGCTTGCTTTGACTTTACCAACAAGTCATCCATATAAGCTTCCATATTGCGGCCGATCTGGTGCTCGAAGACCTTGTTGGCAAGTCTCTGATATATAGCTCTGACATTTTTCAAACCAAATGGCATTATCTTGTAGCAATAAGTGTTGGCCTTCTTGTTTTGATGGTGATTTAGCAAACAATTTACATCTAATGTTATTTGTCTAGTGTTTGTACTTTCATATTTATTCTAGGCAAACAACGTGTTGGAGGTTGGATGGAATATGCGCTACAATGATGATATCCAATGGAGGTTGGCGGAATAGTGGAGTGAAGCCTTGCAATTCAAAGTTAAAGATCAAGTTCAAGCTTCATCCGCGAGATTACCAAGAAGAGCTTATTGAAGATCAAGATCTAGCTTGGGTAACTTAGTTTAGGTTTTATATTATGTGTATTAAATATCTTAAGCTCAATATCATACACACACACGTATTTGGTTTCTATGTATATATATAGTTATATATATACATGCATGGTTTTGGATTTTCATGCTTTGGACACACTTGCAAAATACATGAGTTTTCACAAATAGAAATTCAATTTGAGAAATTATTTTTCTAACATGTTTGTTTTAATGTTTATAAAAATTTTGCAAAGTTTCATCAAGTTTGAAATTGATTTGTTACGTTTAATTGAATTTACAAAATCATGTTTTTCGTTCGTACATGTTCGTGCATGTTTTTACAAAATAGATGAGTTTTCACAAATAGGAAGTGATATTTAAGAAATTCTTTCTTTGAAATATTTATCTATATGTTTATAAACTTCTCTCAAAATTTTACCATTTTTGGAGTTGATTTACTGTGTCCAATTGATTTTACAAAATCGTGTATGTCAGCAGATTTTTAGAAACTGTATATCTGTGTTTAAACATTTATTTATCTCAAATAAGAAATAATTTTTCATAAATTCTTTCTCTAAAATTTTCTTCTACATGTTTAGAAACTTTCCACAAAATTTTATGATTTTTGGAATTGATTTACTATTTTTAATTGATTTTATAAAGTCAAATGCGAAAATTTCCAGAATGCTGGAAATTAGGGTATTTTGGTCTTTTCAGCCTATAACGGCTAGTTTTTGATATTTTCGATTTTTTTGGGGTTTTTGGCTGGTTTAAGAGGCTATAAAAAGCCCTCAACTTTTATTGTTTCTTATGGATGTTTAAGAGAGTTTTAAAAAGAGTTTTACAAGTTTGTTGAAGGGTTTTTAAGTTTGTTTTAAGAGTTTGTTTGTGAAGAAAATTCCACAAGAGCTTGAGGAGATCATCTATTGAAGTTTGAGCTTCCAACTATTCTCCTTCCACCTCTTGATCTATTGAGAAGTTTTCTAAACTCTTATCTAGCTTTACATTTGCTTAGTTATTTGATTATATTTCTTTAAAGCTAGTTTTTTTTATATTGAGTTTAGATTTGATTTATATCTCATTGTTACACACACCCACTTGAGCTTATTGTATTCTCATACATAGTATATTTGGGTTGGTGAGAATTGTAACTACTAAGTGTGAGCTTTCATTGTGTTCTCAGCCATATTAGAGAACAATCAATTATTATAATTGTGCCTTATTGTTAGAATCACTTTGTAATACACTTGTACACCGAGAGGAGTGTGTGACAAGAGTCGGGGATCATCCCAAGAGGAGTGGCGTCGGTTGACGAACCTAGGGAGAGGTTATAACCGAGCACTTGAGGGAGACACGTCTAGTTCAACACTTGAGAGGGTGTAGAGTGTGATTACAAGAGTGTGTGTATACGTTGATCGGTGATCGTTGAAAACCGACATAGTGTGGTTGTAAACGTTATTCGAGTGAGCGTAGAAAACCCGATCGTGATAGTGGATTTCTCCCCGGGAGTGGGGAGCGGAGACGTAGGACGGAAGGTCCGAACTCCGTGATTATTTGGTTGTGTTTGAGTGTGCTTTGGCGTTTATTTTTATTTGTGCTCATTGCTCATTTCACCATTGTCTTTTTATTTATATCATCCACTATCTTGTTTAATTTTTTTTACCCTTGTGTTAGTTTTATATCCTTGCATATATATCTCATAGTATATCTCTTTGCTAGGATATATTTCATTGTTCATATTATTTATCCTAGCTCATATACATTGTTGCATTTCATACTTGCTAGGATAACTTGTTAATTAATTTTTATTGGTATATAATCGGATTAGATTAGCATAAGACCCTAATCACCCCCCTCTAGGGTCTAACAATAAGTGCCCAAATCAGTGATGAAGGAGGTCTTCTCCTGATGATGCTCTGCCATAAAAATCTGGTTGTAGCCGGAGAAGGCGTCCATAAAGTTGAGCAGTTCTTGCCCCGTGCTCTTATCGACCAACTGATCGATTCAAGGCAGAGGATAGCTATCCTTAGGACAAGCTTTGTTAAGGTTAGTGAAGCCTATGAACATTCTCTATTTGTTTAGTGCTTTCTTCACTAATATAACATTAGCTAACCACTCTGGGTATTGAACTTCCCAGATGAAGCAAGCTTTAAGAAGTCACTTGACTTCGTCGGTCGCTGCCTTCTGACATTCTGGGCCGAGATGTCTCTTCTTCTGTCAAATAGGCTTAGAATTCATGTTGACAACTAGCTCATGGCATATAACTTCTGGGAGTACCCCTGGCATGTCTTTGGGTCCTAAGGAAAATACATAAGTGTTTTCCTGTAGGAACTCGGTCAAGGCCCCTCTCAATGGTTCAGCTAGATTGGACCTAATCTTGACCGTCACCGATCCTTCTTGGTCAATGGGTATCTCCTAAAGCTCTTCCACTAGTATCGTCCTCTATTGATCCATTGTTTTCTCTAACTAAAGGAAGGCTTTCTCAATGGGCATGGCGTCTTGCGCGCCCTTACCCTTGGTCGAGAGCAGGTAGTAGGACTTGGCCTCTCGCTGATTACTCCTGGCGACCCATACTTTATTTGGAGTTGGGAACTTAACCATCTGGTGGTAAGTTGATGAGGTATCCTGCAAGAGATGGAGGGTGGTTCGGCCTAGGATAACATTATGGGCCGACATTAGATCCATCACCAGAAACTGGACTTGGACGGTGGCTTGCGTAGCGTACTCTCCCATTGTTAGGAGGAGAGTAATCATCCCTTCTAGCAAAAGAGAATGATCATTGAATTCGATGAGGGACCCTCTACAAGGGAGCAGACAGGGTTTTTCGATGCCCATTGTTTCCGGTAAAAGTTGCTGTTTTCATTGATGTTCTCTTTTTGAG
>BQKN01064978.1:838539-857086 GCA_022839385.1 Asparagus kiusianus | reverse complement strand
GAGAGAGAGAGAGAGAGAGAGAGAGAGAGAGAGAGAGAGAGAGAGAGAGAGAGAGAGAGAGAAGAGAGAGTATTTATAGGTTAGGGTTTATAATTAAGACATAATTAAGATAAAATAAGAAAAAAATAGAATAATTAAGGAAAATATTTACAATTAATACAATACTTATAATAACATAACATTAATATAACAAATATTAATTTAAAATTTTTCACCATGCATCAAGTCAATTTATAATTATCAAAATCATTTATATAAATATAAAAATGGATTTTTAAATCATAAAAAATTCTAGAAAATCGAGAAAATACAAATACTCTTTTAAAAATAATAATTGAATATTTTAAAATACCAAAAAAATTATTTTAACTAGTATCGAGAATTCATGGTCATTACAGGTGCTGAATCTGATACTGAACCATTGGCCTACGGCACGGATAATGGAGAAAAAGCTGATACCGAGGTCGAGTTTGATTACGATGGAGGTTTTGTACTGAATGACATTGTACCCTTTGTAACCAATCTTGATGGTGGTGAATCGTCAGATGAATGAATGACGATTTAGAGTACTCGCATTGTCTTGATGAAGTGATGAAGGGGTTATACAATAACTCTGACATACATATACCACTTTGATCATCTTGCATGATAAAGAAGTGTGTCAAGGATTCATTTGGAACAACTCTCATCCTTCCTGCTAAAACAGGGGGTGAAAAGGAGGTAATCTTCGATAAAGGGGAAATATCTCCACCATGAGATCCCTTCTCGAAGAAAGATAGTGATGATGAGAAACCTTACCTTCATTTGTTCAAATACAACCTACAAGCAAGCAACTTCATGAAAAAGTGGGGATACAACTTCGCGCACAAAGAAGGTCTTTGCTTTGGTCATGGTCCTCGAGTTAACCTCGCCCGGCCTATGTACTAAATGGAAAGCCTGACAATTATTATGGTTATAGAAGGGATCTAGGCTATGTCTCTTCATCTGATGATGAATGCTGCTGGTAAGTCATTGACCAATTAGTTAACCTAGATAAAGACAAATACTCATCCGACTCTTCTGGTTGGGACTTCGACGTTAGCCTTGGAGAAATGTTCAAAGGCCTGATGTTAAATAAGGCCAGGGTCAATCTTGCCACATCAGAAGAAGACAGTTAATTGCCAACTTGGGAAGATCCCTAGATCCATCACCTGAATATCCAATATGGTGATTGATTCAAACAAAGAGATCCTCCCACCGAAGATAAAGCGGTCCAAGTAAACATGGACGACGAAGCAAATCCGAAGCCCATATTTGTCAGTGAAAACCTTCCACCAGAAGAGAAGGAGGAGTTGATTGCCCTCATCATGTTGTTAGCCCTTATGTTTTGATGATGTTTTACAACCACCATTATCGGTACTAATTGTTTGTTGAGTGATATTATAGTTAATATATATCAAGCTTGTTAGTACCATGTATGTAGGATTTGATGGAATATGAGCTACAACGATGATATCTAAAGGAGGAGGAGGCATAGTGATGAAGCAATGTTAATTCAAGAACAACAAAGACAATGAGAAGCTTCATCAACTCAAGCTATATCAAGACTCAAAAAATTATAATTCTATGTGAGGATATTAGCTAGTGTTTCTTTTTTCTCTAGTGCTAGAATGTAGGCAAGTAGTTTTAGATTTCACTTGAAGCTATTGGGATATCACACACACATTTTCCTACTTATATTTTTAAGCGTTTTGATAAAATATCATTTTCACAAGTATGAGGACCTACTCGCAAATTTCCTTTTCTAAACAATTTGTTTTTAGTGTTAAAAACATTTTACAAAGTTCCATAATTTTTGGAAGTCATTCAAATATTTTACAGAGCTTTTATAGTGTTAAAAACAGGTTCAAAACAGTGTCTATTTGTATCAGTTCGCGGCCAACCGCCACGGTCGACCGTCACGGTCGACCGTGCCTGTGTTCTTTTCTGAGTGGGCAGTAGAAACTTTCACGATCGACCGTCACGGTCGACCGTCAGTTTGAAACTTCCCACGGTCGACTGTCACAGTCGACCGCAATAGTTTCTGGAATTTTAGTGAACCTCGAAAGTGACTCGCGGTCGACCACGAGATTTTCACGGTCGACCGCCGATTACTCAAACGGTCTGTTTGGTACAGATTTCAGGCGCCAATTTTTCCAAGTTTTTAGGGATTTGGGTATGGGTTTAAACTGATTTGTTTTCTCCTATTTAAACTCTCATACCCCTCTTCTCTCAAGTGCTCTTATCCATTTTGAAAATCTTGCAAACCTATTTACTGTTTTCAAAAGAGCCCTAACTTTCAAATCTGTTCTCTATTTTCAAGTTCACATCCCAGCTTCAGTGTAATCTTTCTCCTTGCTATAGGAACACTATAAAGAGAGAGTTTTTACACCATTACTACTGTTGTGATCTTGATCTTATGGTAATAACTGTGTAGTTGTGAGATCTTGTGGAGATCGTTGTGTAGAAGAAGTTCCGGCTTCCAAACCAGGTTGTGTAGTATATTCTCGTTGAGAGTGGGGAGCGGGGACGTAGGTCAGCGGGACGAACCTCGTTAACACATCACTTCTCACTTGGATAACGATTTTTAACTCTATCTCATTTGCTATAGTTATTTATTTTGTGGTTTGTTGCTTGTCTAATTTTTATTGCACTATTATAGCCTTAAGACCCTAATCACCCCCCTCTAGGGTCCAACAATTGGTATCAGAGCTTGGTCTCTATATTAGTTTTTGGTCTAACCATCTTAGAGAAAAGATCTTATGGAGGCTTCAATGAATGTGCATATGTTAGAGGGACAATCCACCACTAGACCACCCCTTTTTACCGGTAGTAATTTTACTTATTAGAAGGCTAGGATGAGGATTTACCTTCGTTGCATTGATCTTGACATTCTAGAACTCATAGAGAAAAAATATGTAGAAAAACCCAAAGTTGGGAATATGACTGATGGAGAAAGGCACCAAGCTAATCTCAATGCAAAGACCATGAACGCCTTAATTTACGGTCTTTCCCCCAATGAATATAATAGGGTTTCTACGTGTGCAATCGCATATGAAATATGGGTGAAATTGTGTATTACACATGAAGGAACCCCTAAGTTAAGGAATCCAAGATTAGTAGGCTTATGCATGAATACGAGTTATTTAAGATGCTTCCTAATGAATCCATTGATGCTATGTTTTCTTGCTTCACTAACATAATCAATGAATTATATGGTCTTGATAAGAAATTAACTATACAAGAGACGAACTACAAGATCCTTTGTTCATTAACTCCGATATGGGAACCCAAAGCTATGGCCATAGAGAAAGCTCATGACCTTACCACTCTAGCTCTCGATGGCCTCATCGGCAAGCTTAAGGTTCATGTGAAGAAGCTCAAGGGAAAGGACAAGGAGGAAGTGCCCCCACGGGAAGTTGAGGAGCCATCACCAAAAATGAAGACCATAGCTCTCAAAGGAGCTAGTGATAACTCCTCATCATCGTCAGAGAGCGAAGTTAATTTTTCTAGAGAAGTGGCTCACCTCTCTAGAAGAATTTCTAGACTTATTAAAATGAACAAGAAGTTTAATCCCCGATCTAACAACAAATTTTCTTCACGTGTAGAGAAGTGCTTTGAATGCAATGAACCGGGTCATATCGCTAAAGATTGCCCCAAACTCAAGGAGAAATACTTGAAGTACAAGAAGAAGAAGGCCATGTATGCCGGATGGGAGAAATCCGAACCAAGTGATTCGGATAGCAATGAAGAAGGAGCTAAACTTGCTCTTCATGATCCCAACATTTATTTTATGGCCTATGAAAAGGAGGTATTTTTCAACACCAATAGTGAATCCTTATATATGCAATGTGATCTAGCTACGACATTAGAAGAATTAAAAATTGAGTTTAAAAGGATGTCAAAAAAATTTTCTTCCTTAAAAAGTTGCATGCTTCTTGTGATGCCAAACTAGAACAACTACAAACCTCTCTTTCTTTAAAAGATGAATTGCTAGGGATCTTTATTTTGAAAATAAACAATTAAGATCCAAGATTGAAAGACTTGAAACTGAGAGCGGTAGGATTAGACCCACTCATGCTTATGCTAATTATCATCACCATGGTAGAAATAAATTTCATAGATCTTATGCTCCTACACACAAGAGAAATTTTGTATGCACATATTGCATGAAACATGGTCATATTTCTACTCATTGTAGGATTAATGATAATCATGATTTCTATGGAATGACATGGGTACCCAAAGGTACCAAGATTACTAACCACCAAGGACCCAAGATTTAGGTACCTAAAGTTACTACACCTTCATCTTTTGTAGGGAACATCACGAACACGACGTAGAGAGATGTGGTACCTTGATAGTGGTTGCTCACATCATACGATGGGCAACAAAGAGCTATTTGTAACCCTATCAAGGATTGAAGGAGGTAGTGTCTCCTTCGGTGGTGGAGAGAAAGGTATAGTAAGACACCCTCTCCCGTTAAAGAAGATGTTTATTTTGTTAATAGCTTGAATCATAATCTTTTTAGCATTAGCCAATTGAGTGATAAAGATTTTAACATTTCTTTTAAATCAGATAAATGTATTGTTAGCTCAAATGGAAAAACTATTTTTATTGCAAATAGAAAATCTAATGTATATATTTTTGAGATGAATGAGCTATTAGATCAAGATGTCAAGTGTCTTGCAGCAGTTGATGAAAACCCTTGGATTTGGCATAAGAGGCTTGGACATGCAAACATGGAATTAATATCCAAATTGTCCAAGAGGAATCTTGTTAAAGGGTTACCAAACTTGCATTTCATCAAAGATACCATATGCAAAGATTGTGCTAAAGGTAAACAAACTAAGTCTACCTTTAAGTCCATCAATGAGGTATCAACTTCTAAACCCTTGTAATTACTTCATCTTGATTTATTTGGTCCTATGCGTGTTACCTCTCTTGGAGGCAAACACTATGTTTTTATTATCATTGATGATTTTTCTCGTTTTACATGGACAATCTTTCTTGCAAGTAAAGATGAATGTTTTAAAGAATTTTTGAATCATGTTAAAAGAATTAAAAATAAAAAAGATTTGAAAGTTGTTAAAATAAGAAGTGATCATGGTGGTGAATTTCAAAATATCTCTTTCTATGAATTTTGTGCGCATCGTGGTATAACTCATGTGTTTTCCTCTCTAAGAACACCACAACAAAATGGTGTTGTTGAACGGAAAAAATCGAACCATAAAAGAGATAACACGAACTATGTTAAACTCTTTTGATTTGCCTAAATATTTTTAGGCGGAAGCCGTCAATACGGCTTGCCATGTTTTAAATCATGTTTTGATTAGACCAAAGCTTAAGAAAACTCCTTATAAACTATTTTATGGCAAAACTCTTTTTATTGGATATTTTCGTATATTTGGTTGTAAATGTTTTATTTTAAATTCAAAAGATCACCATGATAAATTTGATTCTAAAATTAATGTTGGCATTTTTCTAGGATATGCACCTCGAAGTAAGGCTTATAGAGTCTTCAACAAACGAACTCTTATTGTTGAAGAATCTATAAACGTTACTTTTGAGAAGACTAATATTGGTTTACAAGTTGGTTTGCCTAAAAAAGATGATGATGATGTTGAGGGAGGATTGGAATTTTTGTAAATAAATGAAACACCCTCAATAGATATTCAAAAGGATGGGGAAAGCACAAACAACATTCAAGAGCAAGAACAAGAAAAACTCTCCATAACATGAAAATTTGCACCAAATCATCCAAAGGAGCAAATCATTGGGAATCCTTCACAAGGGGTTCTAACTCGCTCAAAGGCTTTGAGTGAGTGTGGTAATGTTATCTTTCTATCTCAATTAGAACCTAAGAAGATTAATGATGCTTTAAATGATGAATTTTGGGTTTTAGCTATGCATGATGAACTAAATAATTTTTGAAGAAATGATATTTGGAAACTAGTTCCTAGACCTAACAATGCTAGTGTAATAGAACAAAATGGGTTTTTACAAACAAACTTGATGAACATGGTATTGTTACTAGAAATAAAGCTCGTTTGGTTGCCTAAGGATACAATCAAGAGGAGGATATAGACTATGATGAAACCTTTGCACCGGTTACAATGTTAGAATCAATTAGGATGCTTTTGACATTTACAAGCTTTAAAGATTTCAAATTGTTTCAAATAGATGTCAAAAGTGCTTTTTTAAATGGTTTTATAGAAGAAGAAGTATATGTTGAGCAACCCCCGGTTTTATGGATCATGTTTTTCCTAATCATGTTTACCGGGTTCAAAAAGCTTTATATGGGCTGAAACAAGCTCCTAGGGCTTGGTATGCTCGCCTCTCTAGTTTTCTTCTTGAAAATAGTTTTTCTAAAGGAAAAATTGATAATACTCTTTTTGTGAGAAAAAGAAAAAATGATTTCATTTTAATTCAAATATATGTTGATGATATCATTTTTGGTGCTACTAATGAATCTCTATGCAAGGATTTTTCTAAAGTTATACAAGATCATTTTGAGATGAGCATGATAGGAGAGCTCACATTCTTTCTCGGGCTCCAAGTCAAGCAAACTAAGGATGAGATATTCATTTCTCATAGCAAGTATGCTAGAAAATTAGTAAAAAAATTCAATTTGGAGAACTCTAAGCATGCACCAACTCCCACGAGTACAAGTGTCAAGCTTGATGCGGATGATAGTGATGAGGATGTTGACTAAAAACTATACCGAGGTATGATAGGTAGTCTTCTTTATCTCACCGCTAGTAGACCCGATACATGTTTAGTGTGTGTGCATGTGCACGTTTTCAAGCTTCTCCTAAAGCATCTTTTTTGATTGTGGTTAAGAGAATTATTAAATATGTGCATGGAACAATTGATCTTGGTTTATTTATCCAAAAAGCACCTCTTTTGATCTATATGGTTTTTGTGATGCCGACTTTGCCGCTTGTATGGTAGATCGTAAGAGTACGAGTGGTACATGTTAATTCTTGGGTAACTTCCTTGTCTCTTGGGCTTCCAAGAAAAAAAATTATGTTGCCTTGTGCACTACGAAAGCGGAATACATTACCGCTGGCTTATGTTGTGCCCAAGTTTTATGGATAAAAGAAACTTTAGTTGACTATGATTCGATTTTTCAAAATATAAAAATCTTTTGTGATAACGCTAGTGCTATCAATATTTCAAAAAATTCGGTTTTGCATTCTAGAACCAAGCATATTGATGTGCGTCATCATTTCTTACGCGATCATGTAGAGAGGCAAGATGTATCCCTTATGTTTGTTGACACAAAATCTCAATTAGCGGATATCTTTACCAAGCCTCTTAGTGAAGATGATTTTTATCGCATAAGAAATGGTTTGGGCTTATGCACTATGTGAAAGTTGTACTTGCTTGTTTGATTAGTTGCATTTCACATGCATTTTTATTTATATTTTTTTACCTCATTTTAATGGTGACAAAAGGGGAGAGAAATCTCCTCATTTATGCACATAGTAAGGGGGAGCTCATAGATAGGGTGAGCTACTATCTATAAACTATATTTATTTTGCTCCAATATAATGGTTAGTTGCCATCATCAAAAAGGGGGAGATTGTTAGCCCTTATGTTTTGATGATGTTTTACAACCACCATTATCGGTACTAATTGGTTGTTGAGTGATATTATAGTTAATATATATATCAAGCTTGTTAGTACCATGTATGGAGGATTTGATAGAATATGAGCTACAACGATGATATCCAAAGAAGGAGGAGGCATAGTGATGAAGCAATGTTAATTCAAGAACAACAAATGCAATGAGAAGCTTCATCAACTCAAGCTATATCAAAACTCAAAGAATTGTAATTCTATGTGAGATATTAGCTAGTTTTTCTTTTCTCTCTAGTGCTAGAATATAGGTGTTCGCGGGAAAAATTGTTTTCTTCATTGAAGTCATTGTTTTCTCAAGCAACTGTTTATCGGTTACAAAAGATCCGGTCATTTTATAAGATCCGGTTACAACAAAATCAAAGAAAAATCAAAAGATTACAACTTTCCTTTTTTGTGGAACAAATCGCAAGATCATGTTTTGCGGTCTCTTGCTTGTGTGGGTTCTTTGCCTATGCCGGGGTTAATCCGTGGACCACCGCGCGATCTTGATCCGGTCAGATCTACACGGTATAGCAGGTGTTATCTCACGAAGGAAATAACACCTGAGGGGATTATTTCACCAAGGAAATAATAGCCCTAGTTATCGAAATCGACCAAGCAAAATCGAGACTCTTCTCGGGATCAAAGGCCAAGCTTTGATCCGGAGGAAAACCGTGTAGATCTCAGATCTGATCTCTCTCGAACTCCTGCCTTATTTGGCATGGATGATCGCTAAGAACCAGATCTGGAAGTTGAATCTTCAAAGCTCTGAAAGTTCAAGTCTAATTCTCAATCCAGCAGAGTTTCGGCTCTCCAAATTCCAACCTCTCAAAAATGAGCCCTCAAGTCCTATTTATAGGCACTCAGGACTATGCCTTAGCCCAGGTGGCCGAGGCACCGAGCCACCAAAAGGTGGCTCGGCCACCGAGCCACCAAAAGGTGGCTCGGCCGGCCACCTTGGTGGCTCAGCTACCGAGCCACCTAGAGGTGGCTTGGTTTTGGCCGAGTCCTCCAAATGTTGGTTTTTTTTGTTTTCCGGTTTATCCGAACTCTGATTTGTTGATCTGGACTCTGATTTGTTAGTCCGGATCCTGATTTGGCAGTCCGGATCCTGATTTGGTAGTAAATCTGCTTCGGTGTTCGAGTTTGAGTTCGGATCCGATCTTGATTTGATCTTGATTCGTTCGAGTCTATTCCCGATCTTGATTGATGTGGTGGACTCTACGGTTGGATGATTCATTGATTCATCGACCCGTTAGCTTGATTAGGTACGTGATTGGAAGTATTCCGGTTTTTGCGTGCGATTCGTTAACCTCGTTGCCTCGTTAATCCGCTTCGTTGCGTCTCACTTGGCTTCGGTGTTGTGGTTTAATGATCATTTTTGGATTCATCGCCCGATGGATCGTTGGTTTGTCGAATCACCGTGTCGAGCTGTGTTAAGGGACCTATAAGCAGTTTAATACGCCTACAATAGGCAAGTAGTTTTAGATTTTACTTGAAGCTATTGGGATATCACACACACATTTTAATACTTATATTTTTAAGCGTTTTGATAAAATATCATTTTTACAAGTATAAGGACCTACTCGGAAAATTTCTTTTCTAAACAATTTGTTTTTAGGGTTAAAAATATTTTACAAAGTTTCACAATTTTTGGAAGTCATTCAAATATTTTACAGAGCTTTTATAGTGTTAAAAACAGGTTTCAAAACAGTGTCTATTTGTATCAGTTCGCGGCCAACCGCCATGATCGACCACGCCTGTGTTCTTTTCTGAGCGGGCAGGAGAAACTTTTGCGGTCGACTATCACGGTCGACTGTCAGTTCGAAAATTCCCACGGTCGACCATCACGGTGGACTGTAATAGTTTCTGGAATTTTAGTGAACCTTAAAATTGACTCGCGGTCGACCGTGAGATTTTCACGGTCGACCGTCGCTTACTCAAATGATCTTTTTAGTACAGATTTTAGGCGCCGATTTTTTGAGGTTTTGGGGGATTTGGGTATGCGTTTAAACTGATCTGTTTTCTCCTATTTAAACTCTCATACCCCTCTTCTCTCAAGTGCTCTTGTCCATTTTGAAAATCCTGCAAACCTGTTTACTGTTTTCAAAAGAGCCCTAACTTTCAAATCTGTTCTCTGTTTTCAAGTTCACATCCCAGCTTCAGTGTAATCTTTCTTCTTGCTATAGTAACACTATAAAGAGAGAGTTTTTACACCATTACTACTATTGTGATCTTGATCTTGTGGAGATCAACTGTGTGGCAGTTAGATCTTATGGTGATCAATTGTGTAGTTGTGAGATCATATAGAGATCGTTGTGTAGAAGAAGTTCCGGCTTCCAAACCGATTTGTGTGGTGGATTCTCCTCGAGAGTGGGGAGCGGGGACATAAGTCAGCGGGCTGAACCTCGTTAACATATCACACGTCACTTGGATAACGATTTCTAACTCTATCTCATTTGCTATAGTTGTTTATTTTGTGGTTTGTTGCTTGTCTAATTTTTATTGCACTATTATAGCCTTAAGACCCTAATCACCCCCTCTAGGGTCCAACACATGGAATACATCAATGTCTTTGCCTAGAATTATGAAGATATGCCAAGACTTGACCCAAACGTGACGATGCACTGCCTCAACATCAAACCGGATACCAAAACTGTCAACCAGTAAAGACGGTTTCATCCACAAATTATAGAGCCGATCAAGGCTGAAGTCAAAAAGCTAACCGACTCAGGCTTCATTAGGGAGGAACAACATCCCGACTGGCTTGCAAATATTGTCCCGGTCCTTAAAAAGAATAGGAAGATCAGGATCTGTATTGACTTTAGAAACATAAACACTACTTGCCCAAAGGATGATTTCCCTCTTCTGATCACGGATGTCATCATCGACAACATGTGCAGATTAGAGAGAATGTTCTTCATGGATGGATTTTCGGGTTACAATTAAATCAAAATGTACCGGACGACGAAAGGCATACCGCATTAAGAACACCGCTCGACATCTTCTGCTACACGGTTATGCCCTTCGGCTTGAAGAATACGGGCACTACATATCAACGGGCCATGATGAAGATTTTTCAAGAACACCTCCGGAAAACCGTCAAGTGCTATGTCGATGACTTGGCCATGAAAAGCCGTAGCAAACATGATCACATAAAAGACTTGAGGTCAATGTTCGATCTCAAGTGGAGTCACCAATTGAAGATGAACCCTACTATGTCCTTTTTGGGAATGTCCAGTGGCAAGTTCCTTGGATTCATCATTACCAGATCCTGCTAAAGTGAAGGTGATACATAAATTACAACCCTGAGGAACCTCAAAGAACTCAGAGGATTGTAAGGGGATTGGCTTACATCTGGCGGTTCATCTTGAACCTCTCAGGGAAATGCCAACCATTCTCCAAGCTCACAAAGAAGGGTGTATCATTTATTTAGGACGACACCTGTCAAAAAGTGTTTGAGGATATCAAGACATATTTGTCCAATCCTCCCATCCTCATTGTACTGAAGTCAGGGAAACCATTCCTGATTTATGTCAAGGCGACGAATTACTCGTTGAGTGCCCCGCTTGCACAAGATGATGAGAACGGTCACGAGCAGGCAATATATTACCAGAGTCGGACATTAGTAGGTATGGATTCTTGATATCCGATGATTGAGAAGGAGTGCCTCACCTTGTTGTTCACGATTCAAAAGATATGACACTACCTGGTTAGACAGAGGATCTACATCATTTCCAATGTCAGCCCAATTGGGGTATTCATGATTATTCGACGTAAAAATTGACTCCCAAAAAGGGATTGCTTGTATTAATAAGAATGACTTATTACAAATTAAGGATCAAAAATTACAACAAAAGCGAAGATAATGCTCTTCTTGTTTAACGTGGGTTCTTCGGTAGCGATAGGACACCTCCCTCAAATGCTTGTGTCAAGTTTGCTTCCCTTGGACGATCCAATCAAAATAGTAGTTAAGCTTCAGTACACAGTAGGAGCTCTTGTGTGATTGAGTTTGATTGCCCGAGCTTGACGAATGTCATGGCCGAATGCTTAGAGATGGCTAATATGCAAGAGTTTGCAAAAGAGCTAAGAGTCTCAAATTTGAGAGTTTAGATTGAGTCTACTTCAACAATCCAAGCTTCTGCTTAAGAATATCCTGCCAAGCCAAACTCTTAGAATGCTGAACTTCAATGCCCCTTTCTCCTTGCTAGCCAGTCAGCCCCTCTAGCCTATCCCGCCCCTTTCATGTGGCCAAAGGTGGCTTACAAGTAGGTAAGAAAAGGCATGGTCAATCCCTTGACTTGTGAGATGTGACCACTCACAGATGAGGAGCACCATACCCTCCCCTATAGCTGTGGGATGTGACCACTTATAGGTGATGGAGCCATGTTCCTATCCCTTAAAATGTGGAAAATAGGAATGCCCACTCCTACCAGCAAGCAGCTACTCTCACAGCTCAGGCGAGGCTGGCGGGCTCGTGTGCTGTCTAAATGCTTAAACGAACTTGCAGGCGAGCTTAGCGAATAGGCGAGGTCGGCTGGCAGACCCGTCAAGTGTTTGGTGAGCTTGAGTCTGTGGGTGAGCTTGGTTCGTGCGGGTGAACTCCATACAGCTAAGCTTGACTCGTGTGGGCGAGAAAAGCATTAAGGCAAGCTTGACTCGTGCTGGCGAGTCAAGCAATCAGGCGAGTTTGGTTCGTGCTGGTGAGTCAATCAAGCAGGCAAGCCCAACTCGTGTGGACGAGTCAAGCAAGCCGGCGAGCTTGACTCGTGCGGATAAGTCGAGCATGCAGGCGAGCTTTGCTTAGCCTTTCTCTTGCAATCTTGAGCGAACAGGCAAACTCAAACAGGCGATATTTGAGTTCTCTTGTGTAAAGATATTTTTATTGCCTGCAATGACGCAGCCAGCTTCCATGAATTGGCTGTTAGTAAGATGGGCCCTGTTCTTGTCCTAATATGACCTATACTTTAAGAAATAGAAGTTGGTTAAAGGACAAGCAATTTGTGATCTTCTAGCAGCTAATCCTACAAAGGATATAACCAAGCTATATGAAGATTTATCGGATGAAACCCACAAAGTCAACACAACCTCCCATTAGTAGGTGTGGTAATTGTACTTCGATGGTGCTACCTGATCAACCAATATGGCTAGTGTTCCTGGATGTTCAAAAGTATCCTCAGGAGTCGGAATCGTCCTAGTTTCTCCGAAAAAACAGGTGATGCTTCGAGCTTATTCATTGATCGAGTTGTGTTCCAACAACGTAGCTGAATACAACATGCTGCTTATTGGACTCAGTTTTACCAAAGAGTTAGGGGTCGAGTATCTTGAAGCTTTTGGTGATTCTCAACTGATGTTCAACTAAGTTTGAGGAGAGTAAAAGTCAAGAACCAAGACCTAATTCTGTACCACCAGGCGTCCATCGAGATGGTAGACTCATTTAAAGAATTCTTCATCGAGTATATCCTACGCTTGCAAATGCCTACACAGATGCATTGGTGATGTTAGTAGTATCTCTAGCATAGCCTCCCAAAACAAAACAGTTGGTCACTGTGCGAACTCACCAACTCTTCATACCAGACTGTACCCTAGACATCACAGAGGCATACACAGTAAAAATCAAACTCGAACCTAAAGACTGGTATTTCCCCATTACTGATTATGTCTTGCATGGTATTTTACCAAAGACATAAAAGAAAGAGACTCGGTCCGATAAAGAGCACCGAGATTCTATTATAACACGATGCCCAGACACTATATCATCACGTATACGACAATTTGCTACTCTGATTCATTTCAACCAAAGAGGCAGAAGAGGCTCTCAAAGAAGTGCATGACGGAACCTGTGGTGCACACCAGCTTGGTCCTAAACTCTGGGATCGCCTCAAAAGAATGAGATATTATTGGCCTATCATGGTAAAAGACACAGTTGAATACGCCCGACAGTGCCACGCATGTCAGATACGTGCCAATTACATGCACCAACCATTAGAGCACTTGCACCCTTCGGCCACATCATGGCCATTCGAAACTTAGAGAATGGACATAGTCGATCCAATTTTTTCATAATCAGCCAAAGGTGACCGATTCATTCTGGCAATCACTAACTACTTCTCCAAGTGGGCCGAAGCAATTCCACTTAAAGAAGTAAAGACAAGCGACGTTGTCATATTCATCAAACACTATATTATTTACCTATACAGTGTTCCAAGATGAATCGTGCATGACAACGGCCCCTAGTTTGTTAGCAAGACATTCATTAAATTTTGTGAAAAATTCAGAATTCAAGACTAATACGGGTGTATCTTCTCTTCAGAACTTAGTGATCCTCATGAGAGCTTGAGGATAGCTGATTCTCATGGTATGTTGAGAATAGAGGTGTAAAAAAGCACAGTGGAACACAGGTTGAAGCATGGAACGAGACGGCGAATCGAAGAATCGAAGCATCCAGTTTTTAGCCCGTGAGTCGACTCATAACAGTCATGAGTCGACTCATCAGGTTTAGTCAACTCATGTCTGTCATGAGTCGACTCACGAAACCCAGTCATTTGTCATCAATCTCTGACGAGTTGACTCATCTCAGTCATGAGTCGACTCATTGCTAGTTTTGTGTTTTGTCCAGTTTTGGACAAGTCAACTCATCTCAGTTATGAGTCGACTCATCAAAGGTTTCCTGATTCATTTGGGTTTTTGTTTGCACGAATTCCTGTTGGGTTTGGGCTTGGTTATTTACCACTTTACCATCCACGTTGTTACACCTATATAAGGGATTGTTTAGAGTTTCTAATCAATCAGGGATAATCAAAGTGAGATTCTAATCAAGAGAGATTAGAGTTTAGAGAGAATTGAGAGCTTGTTCTCGATTCTAGTGAGATTATGAGAGAGGGATTGTAATCTTTTTATACTCATAATCTAGAAAGTGTATTTTCCTTCACCACATACTGAATTGTTCTTGTGTTTCTGTCATCCTCTTCTCAACCCACCTTTGATAATTCCGTGATCAAAGATGCTTGCACGACGACTCGTATTAAGTTGGTATCAGAGCGATCAGATCCAGTAGAGGGGGCATCACGTGTATGGTCCTGACTCGATCGCAATACAAGAAGCTAGGCGAGATCCTTATTTTATTGGAAAGAGTCTAGAAATTAAGGAAGAAGAAGATGACTGAATGAGATAGTTCAGTAAGGCTAGATGCATTGGAGAAGCAGATGGAGACAATGAGTGCGACCCTCATGCAACTCATTAATCTTGTCCAAGACAAAGGAAACATAGAGGAATCTTCTTCGAAAGGCAAGAAGAAACTTGTGGAGTCCGATGGAGAAGGCGAGGGTTCTGATTCAGATGAGGAGGCCCGTATTGTTAAGTCTGTTTCACACCAAGGGGGTAAGGGTTCTTACCAAAATTTGAAGATAAACTTCAAATTAGAGATTTTTGTTTATGATGGGGGTGTTAACGTCGAGGGGTTTGATGATTGGATCAAGCGGATGGAGACATATTTCACCCTCTACGGATATTCATCCAAGGAGAAGCTCGTGTTCGTGACTTTGAAGCTTTTGGGACATGCATTAACATGGTGGAAATCCTATTGCAAGTAGGAGCTTTCGGGACATGCATTAACATGGTGGAAATCCTATTGCAAGTAGGAGAAGAAGGTGGTGTCATGGAACAAGTTTAAAGAACTACTTAGAAAGCAATTCTATCCGGTAGGGTTTCTCGAAGAGCGTTAGTACAAGTTGTACGGTTTGCACCAAAGAGTCAATCAAACCATTCAAGAATACACCACGGAGTTCCATCAGTAGACGATGGTCGTCAATATTGCGACAGAGGAATATTCTGTGTTTATAAAGTATATGGCAGGATTGAGCGATTATATCCAGAAGGAGATGAAGTTATTCACAGTGAAGACTATTGCAGAGGCGAGCGTGAAGGCTATTGCCATTGAGGACAAACAGAAGAAGGGCAACGAGACTAAGGGAGACTCTAAACAGACGGGAGACGAGTCTAGTGGTTCCAAATATAAGAAGGAGAAGAAGGGTGATCCAGGAAAAGCAGAACTGATTTGTAGTCACTTCGAGAAGATAGGGCATGTTGTTGATCGGTGCTGGGAGAAAGTATCCTCATCTCAAGCCAAGAGGATTAAAGAAGAAGGAGGAGAAAAAATCATATGTGATAGCTCAAGGTCCGAAAGAAGTCCTGAGGATGACAGAGCCCAATAGTAGTCTTAACCTTATGGTGGGGAAACATGCCACGAAAGAGGACGAAGACCCCCTAGAGTAGCTCTTTGTGCTGATGTTGCAAGTGAAGACCAGTTTGGTTGATGCCATAGTTGATTCGGGCAGTGAGAAGAATTTGATATCCGAGGCCTTGGTTCAGAAGTTGGGTCTGAAGACGATCAAGCATCCGAAGCCCTATTCATTAGGGTGGATTCAGAAGGGAGAGAGACTGAGTGTAGTTGATCAATGCACTATCACATTTGTGCTCCATGAGTCGTATATTAATGAGGTCACATGCGACATAGTTTCATAGGATGCTTGTCAGATTATATAGGGCAATCCGTACTTATGGGATAGATATGCGATCTATGAGAGGCGGGCTCAGAAGTATATATTCACCAAAGGTGGTGATAAGTTCATATTTCGTTCAGCGCCTCTTCCGAGGGAGATAAGCTTGGGGATAGCGACATGAGCGAAGAGGCTAGTGAATGCAAGCAAGAAGTTTGTCTCGTTGTGCATTTGACTTCTAGAAAAGCCCTCGAAAGAGGATTACATGTTGGAGCGGAATACGACTATAACAAGGCAAGGAGCGAATGAGTCGTTTCTAGTTGTACGCCACTATCAAGTTCCTAGCAAGGCCAAGTAGTGCAAAAAAGATAGAGGAGCTTGGGAGTTTCCTCAACTGAAGTTCTAACTTGAATGGGACTTCAAGTTCCTAAAAGAGGGACCCATGATATGGGTATATCTTCTCTTTGGAACTTATTGATCCTCATGGGAGCTTGAGGATAACTGATTCTCATGGTAGCTTGAGAATAGAGGTGTAAAACAACACAGTTGAACGTAGGTTGAAGTGTGGAACGAGACGGCGAATTAAAGAATCGAAGCATCCAGTTTTTAGCCTGAGAGTCGACTCTTAACAGTCATGAGTCGACTCATCTGGTTGAGTCGATTCACAACTATCATGAGTCGACTCACGAAACCCAGCCGTTTGTCACCAGTCTCTAACAAGTCGACTCATCTTAGTCATGAGTCGACTCATTGCTGGTTTTGTGTTTTGTCAAGTTTTAGACGAGTCGACTCATCTCAGTTGTGAGTCGACTCATCAAAAATTTCCTAATTCATTTGGGTTTCTGTTTGCATGAATTCCTATTGGGTTTGGACTTGGTTATTTACCACTTTGCCATCCACATTGTTACACCTATATAAGGGATTGTTTAGGATTTCTAATCAATCTGAGGTAATCAAAGTGAGATTCTAATCAAGAGAGATTAGGGTTTAGAGAGAATTAAGAGCTTGTTCTCAATTCTAGTGAGATTGTGAGAGAGGGATTGTAATCTTTTCAAACTCATAATCTAGAGAGGGTATTTTCCTTCGCCACATACTGAATTGTTCTTGTGTTTTCATCATCCTCTTCTCAAATCACCTTTGATAATTTCATAATCAAAGATGCTCATACGACGACTCGTATCAAAGATATCTCGTCGACAGCCTATAATCCCACTACGAATGGAATGGCTGAAGCCTTCAACAAGACCATCATAAAGATTTTATCAAAGCTTGTGAGAACCAACAAATGAGAATGGGATGATAAACTTGGTGAAGCCGTATAGGTTTATTGTACCATAGTCCGCACGCCTACCAGAGTGACTCTGTATTCTCTAGTGTAAGGATGTGAGGCTATCTTTCCTTTGGAAATCCGAATTCCATCCCTTTGCATCGCTCTCGCAACGGGAATGATGATGGTGGAACAACATCAGAAATGTCTCGAAGAACTTGAGATGTTAGATGAAAAGTGCTTAGAAGCTCTACAGAAAATTGAGTTTTACCAAGCTAGAATCTCTAGGGCATTTGACAAGAAAGTTCGACAACGGAGTTTTAAGGAAGGAGACTTGGTTCTTGCTGTCAGCGACCAATGGTACTCAATTCCAAGAAGAAAGGTAAATTTTAACCCAAATGGAAAGGACCATTTGTAGCAGAGACAGTCTACTCAAACGGCGCATATCACCTAATCACCTAAGACATTGACAAACTCATGATGCCAATAAATAGAAAGCTCCTAAAGAAGTACTATCCCTAGTACAATCGGGATAACCTATTTGATAGGAAGTTCCTGAGAATACTATGCATGATATTCTTAAGGATAACCCAAAATTTACTGATTACTCCAGATGAAAGCTAAGCATCTGAGCAATTCATTTTTGATCATTAAAAAAATTGATGATCAAGAATCCTCCACTGTGGTTATTTAATCATTACCAAGATAATTAAAACCATCCCACTATGGCTCTAAATTCTTTGAAGGGTGAAGCATATCTCATCTGCTTCAACCCTCTTAGGAACAGTTGCCAAAACCCTTCACTGTCACCGACATCTCTCTGATAATCAGGATTCTCTTACAAAGTGAAAGATAACAGAATATCTTCTTTCCTTCATCCAATCCTTGGTTGGTTTCAATCATCAGGATTAATTTCACCAACTCCCGCTGTGATTTTTCAAGCACTCATTCATTGAGTTGAGATTCAGTAACTTTATCAGGTCAATCTTCCCTCTTGAAACTCCCACAGTATAATTGTGGAGTGCTTGATGATTGTTCGTGCGGGAAATTGCGTTATTCTTCATTGATGATTCTGTTACAACTTTGACAACAACTTTATGCGTTTACAAAGAGATCCGGTCTTTTTATAAGATCCGGT
>BQKN01064978.1:762606-838529 GCA_022839385.1 Asparagus kiusianus | reverse complement strand
GTGCTGAGCTAAGCTAAGGGACCTATAGGCAATTTTATACGCCTACAATGATTCACGGTCCTCCACCACAAAACCCCTCACTGATCAAATTAACTGATGGTGGGTCTATCAAAATTATTCATGGTTAAAACTCTTCAAACTCCAACTATGTCAAAGCCTTTAACGCTCCCACTGTTGAAGTGCTAACACTTTTAAAATCATTATCTACTGATCCATAGTGATTGTAAAACCCCATTTGTGTCAAGTCTCTGTAAACCTGACACTAAAAATCTCCACTAAGTGATTTGTACAAGTCAACATTCTCACTATTATTTGTACCTCCACTCCCATTGTTTCTTGGTCAAACATTCCTATAGTTAAGGCCAAAGCCAAAATCCCATCTCGATTCCTTCCATAAATGAGAGGTCCACTTTCAAATCAAGCGATCAAACTTTCCTATAGTTAGGGTCATCTCAAACTCCCACTTGGTCAAACATTCCTACAGTTAGGGCCAAAACCGAAATTCCTTCTTGATAAATAAGAAATCCACCTTTAGATTGGGTAATCAAACCTTTCGATAGTTAGGGTTATCTGAATCCTTTTTATTCTTAGAGTGAAGATATTGGTAATCAAACCTTCTGACAGTGAGTGTTGCGTTTCTCCTTCAGAACATAAGCAGCCTAAATATGAGCCCCACGTGATCCAACTTAAACATGACCCTTAGTGGCACGTTGTCCAACCAAAACGCAACCCACAAGGGAGCATCATTCAAACTAAACATAGCCCTAAGGGATGTGTTCCAACATTAGAACACAGACCTCAGGCTTGCGTTACTCTAACATAACACAACCCTCGGGGAAGTGTTTCTAAAACAGAACGCAACTCATTCTAGATCCTAAACGTAAGTCTCAAGACTGCGTTTGCAAGCTAGAATGCAACTCTCAGGGGTGTGGTTCACCAGTAAAACTCAAACTTCGATCTTGCGTTAATCAAGCTAAATACAACCCTCGTGTTCCTTCTTTAGAACGCGGTGTGATTCGTCATGTTCAAAAAGATCAACATGGATTTAAAATTTATATTTATCAAGAACCAGTCATATCCACTGATGGATAGGGGGGTTCCATCTTTACTCTCACGCTCTATGAGAGGTTCACCCAAGTCTCTGACTTGTGGAAATTTCTATTGAGAGAAAGATCGGCGCAACAAGCAGTCCACTCATGTCAATGTTGTTTGCGTCGAGAGTTAGTTTATTTATTGCAAGACTCATTATAACTTTAGTCATTACAATAAGTTCAAAAAAGAAAGACTTTTTATAAGTCTCCTTACATAGTAAAAATAAAAAGATTACAACTTTCTTGAAAACACACGCAGAGAGATTGTTTATCGGTCTTCTACTTGCGTGGGATCTTTGCGGTGTCAAGGTTTATCCGTTGACCACCAAATGATCAGATCTGATTGATTTTATTGCCTCACGAAGGAGATAAGAAATTGAAGTGATTATCTCAGCAACGGTGAGATAAACACTCTTCTTGAGATCACAACGACAGTGCAATCTCATGGAAAGCGGATGAACGGGGCTGAAGAACTACAGATCTATCAAACTTTCCTCCTTTATGCCAAAGAACTCGCAAGAACTTGCTTTCTCCTTATTGAAATCCATGCTCCTCCACTCTCCAATTCTACAGGGCTTCGTATTTGCTCAGAATTCCTGATCTATGTAAATGAAGGCCCTAGGGCTGTATTTATAGGCTTCAAAAGCTCTATTTTCTAATAAAAATGAATGATTTAATCATATCCACAATTGTAATCACTTAACCACATTCGAAGATAACATCAAATTAGTTAAAGAGGCTTTGGAGTGAAGGAATCCTAAAATCTTATCGAAAACAGGTTCTCGGGAGGCTATACGGGCAAAAATAGGTTTTCTGGGCGTGAGACACCATTGGTGTCTCAGCCATGGCCAAGACACATTTGGTGTCTCGGCCTTTGTCGAGACACTAGTGGTGTCTTGGCCATTGTCCGAGACACTGTTTGGCGTACTTTTATTGTTTTGCCTCTAATTCTCCCGTCCGATCTTAGAATGACATGATTCAAAATACGTTGGAAAGCTGGAGAAGCGACCTACAACCTCCCATAGACGAAACACACATGGAGTGAGCAAGACATGATTGGTGCTCTGCCTTTTGTGGGCAAAACTTAACTCCTTATCGAGTCGTTTCTTCATTATTTTGCCATCCCGTTGATTGATATGCTATGACAACTAGCTTCATGCGCTCAATAGCTTCCGTACGATATTAGATAATCCTCCTCGACTTGGATAATAAAGTTTATCACCTTCTCTCTATCTCGAGCTGTGTACGGGAACATATAGATAATTTTTAATGCCTATAGATATCCCCTCCAAAGTGTTTCAGTCTCGTTCTTTTATAGAAGAGCCTAAAATACTTTGGATGTGATAGGCCTAACCTTCAATCTCTTTAGTATTTTGTTGAAGAGATCTACATAGAAGGACCTACAATTGGCTTTAGTTCTTGATTTCTTCAATTCTCCATCTATTCAGTATTTTGTCGAATAGCTAAAATTCTTCCGGTGCTGCGTTTATCGTCTGACCGTTGTCGAAGTCTCGAACTAAAACTAGTAGTTTGGTTTCTAATTTTAACTCGTGTCATTGAATTGACGTTGAACTGATTATCTTTGTTAGGAATTTGTGTCTGAATCATAATTAAAATCCCAGAATTATCCTCTGACCGGGAGTTGATCTGAGCCTTTTTTCGGCGAAAATTGTTAGTGTGTTGACTCATGGGTACGCGTTGACTAGCATGACCCATGACTACACGTTGACCTTCATGGCTATGCGTTGACCAGTATTGACTCAAGATTACACTTTGATCGACGTTGACTCATGGCTACGTGATGACTGACGTTGACCCATGATTACGCGTTGACTAGCGTTGACTTCCATCTCAACACATTGACCGACGTTGACACGTGACCGACGTGAACACAGTTTATACTCATACATTAACTAGAATCTACATAGTTCTGGATCTTAAAGCATTAGAGTGATGAGGACTAGTTTATACCCGTATACTCCTGGGAGTTTTGGGAATTAGTTTAACCTCGTGTACCCGTTGGAGGTTTAAGGATATGCAGTTTTGACTTATATACTCATTAGAGTGTAGGAAGAGCAAGCTGAGAATACATCGGAGGTTCATCAAGTTGAGCTCTTTGTGCAAGATTGGATTGTAGGACGAGCTAAAGATGCTGATATAACTAATATCTCCGAAGCTACCCTAGGCACTCGAGTCAAGAGATCAACTGATGAAGCTAATGCGTCAATGACTATTAACGCTGATTGAATATGAAGCCTGTACAATCTATATGAAGAGAAGCTCCCCGAGTTAGAAGAGCAAATCCATCATTGTAAGTTATTCATTAAAGGATTTTGGTAAACCCTCAGCCATTAATGGATTTGATGAGTCTTTACCGATTACCGTTTGAGTCAAGCTAGTATATAGATTTTCTAAGTTTGTTCTACATGTAATATTATGCTAGAAGAATGAACTCTTTTAGACTTAATGCTATGATATCGAATACATAGACTTTATCATTTTCACGAGAATGCACCATCCAGCAACGCGTGTTAGGTGTAGACTTATATCTAATTAAAGATTGAGATAATGTCCCCTATGCATGTAAGCAATGGATTTAGGCATTATTAATAACAACCTACCATGATATCGAATACGTGGGCTATGCCATTTTCACGGGAATACGCTACCCGAAAACATGTGTTAGATAAAGACTTATCTCTATTTAGGGATCAAGATAAAGTTACCCATGCATGTAAGGTATGGATTATGTCTTCTCTTGGGGCAAAGACGAACCCGGTACTGGAGAGGAATAATTTTATATTCCGTCTCCAGGTCTTCTCTTGGGGTAAAGACGAACCCAATGTTGGAGAGGAAGAATTTTATATTTTATTTCCTGCTGCAAAAAAAACTTAAAGTGGGATATCCACTTCGAGAATCCTAAAGGATGAAACTAAGAGTGGGAACTCCACTCCGAGAATCGATAAGATTTAGATAACTCTAATTGTTTAAAGGTTTAGATTTCCAATCTGAAAATAAATTTCTCATTTATCGAGATTAAATTTCAACTTTAGCCCTAACTGTTTAAGGGTTTAACCAAAGGGGATATTAAGATGATCCTAACTATTTAAAGATTTGATCACTCGATGTGGGTGGAAGCCTCTCATTTATCAAAAGGGGATTCCAGTTTTGGTCCTAACTGTATAAAGGTTTGACCAAGATAGATTTTGAGACGATCCTAACTATTTAAATGTTTGATCATTCAATTAGTGGACCTATCGTTCATGGAAGGAATCAAGAGGGGATTTTAGCTTTGGCCCTAACTGTTTAAAGGTTTGATCGAAGGGAGTTTGAGATGATCCTCACTGTTTAAAGGTTTGATCGTTTAATTTGTGGACCTCTCATTCATGGAGGAAACAAAAGGGGATTTTAGCTTTGATCCTAACTATTTAAAGGTTTGACTAAGTGGGAATGGAAGAAAGATGCAAACTGTTAAAGGTCTGATTGTTCAAATTTGTAAGTGGACCTCTTGTTCGTGGAAGGAATCGAGAGGGGATTTTAGTTTTGGTCCTAACTGTTTAAAGGTTTGACCAAGTGGGAATGGAGGAACGACCATAACTATTTAAAGGTCTGATCATTCGAATTTAAAAGTGGACCTCTCGTTCGTGGAAGGAATCGAGAAGGGGTTTTGGTTTTAGCCCTAACTGTTTAAAGGTTTGAGTAAGGACAGTGGGAGTGGTGGTACAAATACAGTGGGAATGTTGATTTGCACAAATCAGTCAGAGGGGTTTTCGGTATTAAGTGACAAAATCTTGACACGAAAAGGGGATTGGCAATCGTCATGGATTGAAATTTTAGGTGTTGTGTCAGAGCTCAACAGTGGGAGTGTTAAAGGCTCGGACACAGCAGGAGTTTGGGTGGATTTAATCACAAAGAATTTTAGTGTAACCACCATCAGTTAATTTGATCAGTGAGGGATTTGATGGTAGAGGACTATGAATCATCAAGCACTTCACAATTAGATTATAGGAGTTTCGTGATGGAAGACTGACCCGATGAGGTTATTGAATCTCATCTCAACGAAAGACTACTTGTAAAATCACAATGGGAGTTGGCGGAATTGATCCTAACGATTAAAACCAACCAAGAATGGGATGAAGGAAAAGTAGATCAGACATGCTTCATCCTTGAAGGATTTCAAAGTTTCATGAGGGAAGATTGACTTGATGAAATCATTGAATCTTATCTCAATGAACGAGTGCTCCGAAAATCACAGTGGAAGGGTTTTAATCATCTTGAAAATGATTAAATAGCCACAATGAGAGGTCTTAGTCATTTTTTTATCATGATTAAGAATCAGTTGGTTTTGGGTTATTCTTAAGAATATCATGTGTAGTATTCTCCAGGAACTTCCCATTGGAATGCATTGAGGTATTCTACCCCCAGCTCTTTGATGAACTTGAGTCTAATTGTATTTGGCCATGTTGCCGAGTTATCCTTAAGAATATTATGTATAATATTCTCTAGGAACTTCCTGTCAAAGGTAGGGAATAGTTTAGCCTCGTATACCAGTTGAAGGTTTGGGAAATAGTTTATGCTCGTATACCCGCTGGAGTACATGGAGAAGTAGTTTATATTCATATCCTCTTTGGAGTTATCTCTATTCTCATTTGGTTTGTTTTGTCGTTATGACGCTAGAGTCAATTAAGGCTTGGATTTTGTTTTTGAGACCGAAGCAAGCCTTTGTGGGATGAAGAACCCTCCTACGGTATGTAAAATATTTTGGATCCGTAATCCTCTTACCTCCCTCCTGATCTTTAATAGGTGGTAGCTCGATTTTGTCGTTGGAAAGGAGGTACTTCAAGATTGATGGAACTTCATCATCTTTGAAATAATACTCCTTCTGGAACCTTAGATCAGGGGTCTTTCACTGTTTCTGAGGTTGTTGTTATGACGTTAGACTAACATCAATAGCAATAACAGATGCTGTTAGCTAACTTCTCTCGGACTTCTTTTTTCTGAGGAAGCACTCAATCTATTCTCCATGCAGTTTTAATTCCTTCTAGGTGGTTGAGAGGACAACCCCCATGAGTTTGAGGATAGCGAGGGAGAGATTATGATGGCAGGTCTAGAGTATGAACTCTTCTGTGACTGGATCTCGGTTTTTCATTACCTTATTTCGAAAGCGTTTGACGAAGGTGTCAATTGACTCTCTGTTCTTCTACTTGTCATCCAAAAGAACTCTAATTGATACTTTAGTGTTGTCACCGAAGAAATTACTGAGGAATGAGTTTTCTATATCGTCCCAACAGTCGATGCTTCCTGGCTTGAGACATCGATACCAATCGAATGTGTCTCTGCGAAGGGTGCCTACAAATGATCGAATCATCAAGGGTTCCTGTTCAGAGATCATTCTCAGCTAGGATTTGAAGTAGATTAAATGCTGAGTGGGTGAACCTCTCCTGTCAAACGACGTAATGTTAATTAGATTGAACTTCACTTGGTACAGGATTGAATCCTACTGTCTTAGGTATGGACAAGGGATACCGGTATTCTTCACCTCTTGAGCAGTCATCAATGCATTGATTTTGCTTTCTGGTTCCTTCATCTTTTTATCATCACCTGCATCTTTCTTTGGGTGATTTTAGGGAGGAACAATGGCACTACCCCCAGTGTTGTTATTATTGATGGGACCACCCCCAGTGTTTATATTGTCGGGAGGGGTATCAACATTGATACTTTCTTTAACTTTTGAATTGCTATCTACCTGATTGGTAGTATTGCGACGACTGGATTCACCATGCTGATTTGATAAATCTTAAAGTTGTTGGGCATGTAAATCCTCATCCCATTGAACTGCCATCTCTATTTTGATTTTAAAATCTTCTTTCTGTTTGACTAAGGATTCTTGAAGAAGTTGAGCCACTTATTCACTAGTGATCATGAATACTTCTCGAGCTCGCCCCATGCAAGACATTGTATCGTTGGAGGCGATTGCGGAGAAAGTATTCGAAAGTTCGTCTTTCGAAGACATTTCTTCATGCATCATGGGGTAATCCCCATGTCTGATGGCTTCTAGCTAGAGCTGAGACACTCATCGGGCTATTCCTGAATCGACTTTTCTTCCTAGAGAAAAGTTAGGATTAGCGTTATTCGAAGTGAAAACCGACTTTCCTTTGTTAGCCATGTTGATGGTGACTTTTGTGAGTTTGTCATCTTGAATGACCGATCTTTTTTTGTGGGAGCATCTTGATTTGGGTTTTGACGCTTCAATGGAAAGCCTTTGATTACCGAGACCCTTTGTGGAATGGTCTTGGGATAGCTACATGCTGATAATACTATCCTGATTAACTTCTCACAAGTATAGTGAGAGTATAACTCTGGGTTACTCCTCTTTTGAGATTTATTCATACCCCCAGCCTGATAGTACAACTCATCGACGTTGTGGCCAAAGCAACCTATCGGCTGTCTTCATAAACTTTTAGCTATAACAGCGTCTTCTATCGGACATGTTTTCTCCTGAATAGGTAACGCCTTATTGGTGTTCGCAGGAGTCACATGTCTGGAATCACATCCTCGTGAGGGTGAAACCCTAACGGGTTCCCAATTCTTGATTCACACACCCAAGCGGGTGGTTCAAGCAATCAATTTGTTAGGAGGGTGTGTACGACCCACAGTCCGAATAGTTGCTCAGGAATTATTCAGCGGACCTAAGTGTTCCTTAACAGGAGTTTCGCCTCGATCTTTATGTAGAGGACCTAGGCGATCCTTTAATAGAATCCTAAACTTAGACAGAGCCACGCTGCCGTAGGGCTTCACCGAAGTTATGAGAGCAAGAAGAACAGGATCAGAAGTTGATGAAGGCTGGGAGGTAGCATTGGAGCTGGAATTAGATGAGAGACACGACTGGTGTCTCTCTTCAAGTGGAGGCATCTTAGCTATTTTTGGTTCCGTTTTTAGTACTGTTTTGGCCTTTGGCACCCAAACTTACTTAGATTTTTGTGATTCTTTGACCACTTCTACCTTTTATAGCTCTTGTGCCCTTTGCACAAAGATCCGTGCGTGTGCAAGGTGCGCATGGCACTTCTGGATGTGCTCCTCTAGAGTAGAACGGGTTCGTTTTAAATGAATCTATTTGTTCGTTGACGATTAGGAGGAGGAACTCATTGCTTGCTATGGCAACAACTTAGTGTTTGGCACCTTCTGAATTCTAAGTCTGCTTGATAGCGGAGTCCATCCACCTGCTCCAACGCTTTGTCAAATTGACGGGCAAGACATTAGCGCCGCCTCTGAGAGCCCACTTCGTCAGAATTAGTACGCTTTCAATGGGCAACTCCTTCACTTGTGAGGAGTTATTGCAAGCATCGGATCCGGCTTCCTTGGAGAGTGGAGATGAGTTTTCAATAGCAATTGGGTGAAGATCGACATCCTAGGCCTTCAAATCTAAAGACCAACGAACCTTCTTCAAGAAAGTGGTCTTCCTATGCATGCAAGGAGAGGAAGATCTATAGTAGGATGAGGAGATGTACTCCTCAAACTTTTGCTAGACAAACTCATATTCAACCTCTTCATCCGCAGGTATCTTGATCATTGGTTATGGTACGATAGGCTCGGCAGCAAGGCTATTAGCTCCTACTGTGGTCGCCAGCATGTTCGTGTCGAAAATTGCTTTATTCATTGCAGGATTCATTACAACTTTAGTCATTATAGTAAGTTCAAAAAAATAGGAATTTTTATAAGTCTCCTTACATAATGAAACTAAAAAGATTATAACTTTCTTAAAAACACACGCAGAGTGATCGTTTATCGGTCTTCTACTTGCGCGGGGTCTTTACTGGTGTCGGGGTTTATCAGTGGACCACCAAATGATCAGATCCAAATTAGTTTTATTTTCTCATGAAGGAGACAAGAAATTGAAGTGATTATCTCAACAATGGAGAGATAAACACTCTTCTTGAGATCACAACAACGGTGTGATCTCAAGGGCAGCTGATGAACGGGGATGAAAGAACTGTAGATCTATCAAACTCTCCCCCTTCATATCAAAGAACTCACCAAGAACTTGATTCCTCCTTACTAAAATTCATGCTCCTCCACTCTCTAATTTGATAGGGCTTCGTCGTTTGCTCAGTATTCCTGATCTTTTTGAATGAAGTCCCTAGGGCTGTATTTATAGACTTCAGAAGCTCTACTTTTCAATAAGAACGAACGATTTGATCTTATCCTCAGTTATAATAACTTAACAATGTTCAAAGACCTCAAATCAGTTGGAGAGGCTTTGGACTAAAGAAATCCTAAACTCTTATCAAAAACAGGTTCTCGGGAGGCAATACGGGCGAAAACAGGATTTCTGGGCGTAAGACACCATTGGTTTCTCGGCCATGGGCCAAGACACAATCGGTGTCTCGGCCATGGGCTGAGACACCATTGGTGTCTCAGCCTTGGTCGAGACACACTTGGTGTCTCAGCCTTGGCCGGGACACACTTGGTGTCTCGGCCTTGGCTGAGACACTAGTGGTGTATTAGCAATTGGTCGAGGCGCCGTTTGGCATGTTTTGACTATTTTGCCTCTAATTCTCCCGTCCGATCTCAAAATGACATGATCCAAAATACGTTAGAAAGCTGAAGAAGAGACCTACAACCTACCATGGACAAAACAAATATGGAGTGAGAAAGACACGAGTGTCACTTCGTCTTTTGTGGGTAAAACGTAACTCCCAATCGAGTCGTTTCTTCGTTATTTCGTCGTCCCGTTGATTCATATGCTATGCCAACTCGCTTCATACACTCGTTAGCTTCCCTATGATATTAGCTAATCCTCCTCGACTTGGATAATAATGTTTATCACATTCTCTCTATCTCGAGCTACGTGCGGTAACCTATAAGTAATTTTTGACGCCTGCAAATATGAGCGGCTTATTTTTGCGTTCCTCTCAGAATGCTAATGTTGTGCATCCACACCTAGGCGATCAGTATTCGACCGATTGACGAATGTCACTAGGTCTACTAAGCAACAACGTCATCACAAGAAGAAGGCTTCAGAAGCTAAATATCCCGAGGTCACTATCAATGTCATTGGCAGAGGGAAGGCCTCGGCTCCTAGTTTTGACGATTTTGAGACAAGTCATTCGCCGATTATCAGGGAAATTTGTGATGAGTTCGAAGGAATATACTAACACACCCAGACTTGGACAGGAGCCATTCATCCTATCATTTATAAATGATTAGCTAGAGGAACAACTTCTGATGATGAACACTCGGCCATCACGGAGTCTCAGTCCTCAAGTTGTTTTGTGGCATATGGGAATCCTATTTACATGACAGGTAGGTCAGAAGACCTGGCATGGAGGGTTGATGAACATCACGCCATGCTTCAAGCTCAGCAGGAGACTCTTAATCAATTGTGAGATCTGATGACTCAGCTTGTCACAGAGAAGGTCTAAAAAGCCGAATCTTCCTGAAAGACGAAGTCATCAAAAGGAAAAGATAAAGCGAATGAGAATTCGGACCATAAAGCTTAGAGCATAAAGTCTACCTATGAAGTAGAGAAAGAGGGCGAGAACGAGTATAATCCTTAGTCAGCCAAGATGGAGGAATTGGAAGCCTGCCTCAATGCAATTGCCAATAGGAGTGAGCTCCAAGACGATGGAGTAGTGTTGTCTTATCTCGCAGAATAGGACACAGCTCCCTATCCACCAAAATTCAAGATCCGACTCTACAAGCTTTTGATGGCATGGGATCACCAAACCAGCATATATACTACTTCAATTCATAGACTGGAGATGTGGTAGCGAACGATGCCACCCTAACTCATTTGTTCATCGGCACCCTCAATGGAGTTGCCATCGAGTGGTTCATGAAGCTGCCTGCTGGGTCTATTTAGAAATGGGTAGATCTAGAATTGCTCTTCTTAGCTAGATGTTTTGAGGATGATACAGAAGTCTCTGTCCTAACCCTTCTCACCACTAAGCAGAAGAAAAGAGAATCTATAAAGACCTTTGTAGAGAGATTCTGAAGCATGGCCCTATGATGCCCATCAGGTATGACACAATCTACTTTGGTGGAAACTCACAGGTACAACTTGCATACCCATCTCTTGGCTCAAATGAGAGTAGCTGAATGTCGTTCCTAGATGGTACGAGTCACCGAGCGAGCACTCTTGATCACGAAATTATCAAGAGTGGGTTGAGAAGAAAACGACAGAAGAACACAATATAATAATTTGGGCGAAGGAAAATACCTTCTCCAGATTATGAGAATCAATTGGATTACAATTCTCTCTCTCACAATCTCTCTAGATCAAAGAACAACCTCCCTAATCTCTTTTTTTGATTACAATCTGAGGAATCTCTCCCCTTTCCCTAGAAAAGTCGTGTTTCAATTTATATAAAATAGAAATCCTAAACAGTACAGGAAAACCAGCCCAGACCCAAAACCCGACTCGCGGTCGACCGTAGAGCCAGGCGCGGTCGACCAAGCCAACACCCGAGACTTAAATAAGTTACAGGGTTTTTGTGGTCGATCACCGAACCTATCGCGGTCGACCGTAACCAATGACAGAGAGCAGTCTGGGTTACAGGGTTTTGGCAGTCGACCGCCGAGCCCATCACGGTCGACCGTAACCAACGACAGAGAGTAGTCTGGGTTACAGGGTTTTGGTGGTCGACCACTGCACCCATCGTGGTCGACCGTGACTCAGTTCAAGTGAATGCTCAGAGCTGTGCATGTTCGCGGTCGACCGCCGTAACACTCGTGGTCGATCGTGAAACAGTAAAACTATTTTTCTCATGTTCCGACGAATCCTTCGACATTGCTGCTTCTAACAACTCTGTCCATGACTCCTCTACACTATTCTTAAGATATCATGAGAATCACCTATCCTCAAGCTCCCATGAGGATCGCTAAGCTTCCGAAGAGAAGATACACCCGTATCATGGGTCCCCCCTTTAGGAACTTGAAGTCCTGTTCAAGTTAGAACTTTAGCTGAGGGAACTCGCAAGCCCCTCCTTCTCTGTTGAACCACATTGTCTTGCTAGGAACCTGACCTTGACATCCAATGAGAAATGACTCCTTCGTTCCCCGCCTCGTCATGGTCGTCTTTTGTTCTAAAATGCAATCTTCTTTCAGCGGCTCCTCTCTATCAAACCACAAGTCTTCAACATGCGGTAATATCACTTTGTCATCACCTTCATCATCCAACAACGGAGGCTCAAAAAACTTTAAATACTCGGCATTGATTACCGAATACATGCCTAAGTAATGCGGTAAGTCTAATCGAAAAGCGTTGTCGCCAATCTGATCGAGAATCCGAAACGGACCATAATGAATAGGCTTCAACTTCTTTCCCTCTCCTTTCAGCCTCTCCTTACTCAATTTAAGCCATACCATATCGCCTTTGCCAAAATTACAAGGAACCCGATGTTGATCATGCTTCGCCTTGTATTTAGCTTGTGATTTCTTTAATTGAACTTCAACCGTGGCGTGAATATTTTCAATCTTCTCGAGAAATCGCTGAGCACGTTGTCGTTCACTTCCCTCCTTGCATGGATCTATCCTCCGCTGGCCCTTCCCTACGATGAAGCTGAGATATACCAACTCGTCCTTCCCAAACTCGCACTTCTTCCAGTTGAGATTTAGCTGTCCGTCCTGCAACACTTCAAATACCCTCTCAACAGGAACGAGATGCTCCTCCCTAGTCCTACTGTACACCAAGATATCATCAAGGTAAACTATCACAAAATCCTCTATAAAAGGTCGCAACAAATCATTTATAAGCCTCATAAAGGTAGCCAAAGCGTTGCACAATCCAAACGGCATCACCATCCACTCGAACAGGCCCTGCTTGGTCTTGAACGCCGTTTTCCAAGTGTCTTCCTCCCGAATCCTCCCCTGATGGTAACCAGACTTCAAATCCAGCTTCATGAAAAACCTCGATCACTCCAACTGGTCCATACGATCATCGATCCGCGGTAATGGATAGCGATTCTTGATGATTATCTTGTTGAGTGCCCGGTAATCCACACACATGCGCCAGCCTCCATCCTTTTTAGGCACCAATAACACTGGCAACCCGCAAGGTGAACAACTCGACACAATCACTCCTGTCTCCAAGGGCTCCTAGACCTGCTTCTTGATCTCCTCGGACTCATGTACTGATGTGCGGTATAGGCCTATGTTTTGCAAGGAACTTTCCCCGGTCAACATAATCTTATGCTCTACACCTCGATGTGGTGGTAGTCTCATGATCTCCGAAAACAAGTCCGCATACTTGGCCTTTAACCTGTCAATATCTCCCTCCTGAAGCTTGCTCAAGGTGGACAAGCATATCCTACTCAGCTGCTCTTCATAAGGCCGAATGAACAACAAAACGAACTTCCTGCCTGCATTCACCAACCTCTTAGCCTAATTCATCGTCACCAAGCTCGTCTCTTGTGGAAGAGATGCTGAACGAAAAATGTATTGCTCGCCATCCTTGGTGAACGTATACTTTTGGGCCCACCAATCATATACTGCGTATCTATCCCACAAATAAGGATTGCCCAAAATAACTTGGAAAACATCCAATGGAACCACGTCGCATGTGACCTCATTAATATACGACTCATGAAGTGTAAATCTAAATGAACACTGATTCGCCATAATCAATCCCGCCTCCTTCTGAATCTACCCTAACGGATAGGGATTCGGATGCTTTACCATCTTTAATCCCAGCTTCTGCACTAATGCCTCAGATATCAACTTTTTCTGACTCCCTGTATCTACAATAGCATCCACCAAACTGGTCTTGACCTGCAACTTCAGAACAAAGAGCTGCTCCCTCGGGTCGTCATCTTCTTTAGTAGCATGTTTCCTCGCCATAAGGTTGAGATTGTTGTTGGGTTCAGTCATCCCGGGAACCTCCTTCGGACCCTGTGCTATCACGTAAGCCTTCTTCTGCTCCTTCTTCTTCAACCCTTTCGGCTTCATATAAGGATACTTATCCCAGCAACGTTCAGCCACGTGCCTTGTCTGTTTGCAGTGATTGCATGTCAATCCTGCCTTCCACGAGTCACCATTCTTCTTCTCATCATTAGATTAAGAGCCACCCATCTTGCTCCCTGATGGTTTAGAATCCCCCTTTGTCTCGTTGCCCTTCTTCTACCTGCCCTCAATGGCAATAGCCTTCACGCTCGCCTCTACAATCGTCTCAACCGAAAACAGCTTCATCTCTTTCCGGATGTAGTCATTCAGACCCGCCATGTACTTCATGAAGATGGAGTATTCCTCTGTTGTGATGTTTAGAACCATCGCCTGCTGCTGGAACTCCGTCGTGTACTCCTGAACAGTCTGATTAAACTTTTGGCGCAAGCCATACCACTTGTATCAACGCTCCTCAAGGAACCCCACTAGATAGAATTGTTTTTAAAGTAGCTCCTTAAACTTGATCCACGACACCGCCTTCTTCTCCTGTTTGCAATAGGATTTCCACCACGTCAACGCGTGCCCCGAAAGCTTCAATGTCGCGAACACTATCTTCTCCTTGGACGAATATCCGTAGAGAGTGAAATACATCTCCATACGTTCGATCCAATCATTAAGCTTCTCCACATTGATACTCCCATCATAAACATGAATCTCAACCTTGAAGTCAATCTTCTGATTCTGATAATTATTCTTACCCCCTTGATGTCCAACAGTCTTGACAATCTCAGTCTCCCCATCTGAATCAGATTTCTCTCTCTCTTCATCGGATTCGGGGAGTTTGTTCTTACCCTTCGAAGAAGATTCCTTTTTGCCTACTCCATTGATGAGACCCACGAGTTGAGTGAGTGTCACGCCCCGCTTTCAAAAATACCCGAGAATCGGGACGTGAACAAGCCCGCGACTATTAGATTGAGAAGAAATTTACACTACTTTTTTTTCTTCTTTTCTTTTCTTCTCAATCCAATACACTAAGCGTCTGGAAATAAATACAATACGAAGTCACAGGTCCCCGATCACAATCAGCAAGAATATAATGGACAAACTTAGAATAAAAGAAAACATATCATATCACAAATGAATATCATCCAAGACATAAAATACAGGTCAAACGTGCCCTTATACAAAAACTATCTGAATGAAATACTGGAGAATATAAAAATACACTGTTCAAAAGGAAATGAAGGTGCTACAAAACAAACTGAAAGGAATGACTAAGCTTCGGCTTCTTCTTCTGCTACGTCTGCAAGGCACTCATGCTGAGAATCCTCTAGCTCCTGGCGATCTCCCAGCTGGACCTGTTCTTCGTCTAAGTTTAACGTACATCAGAGAAAACAGGTGTACGTCAGGTGCATGGCGCACGGCAAGACCCCACAAAAGAAAATAGAACGAACGAAAATCCAATGCGAAAAACGATACGATAACAGAAACAACAAAAGAACGTACAACTGAAATCCACAAAATCAAAATGCGAAAACACTACTAAAACATGGTAAACATAAAGCATCCAAAATCGATCAGGTCACGAGATCATGCAACTAGCGATCAGTCTAATCATCCAAGTAACAGGGGCATACACTAGATGGAATTAATACTTAAAAATCTATAACAAGAGACGTAGTACGTCGAGCGAAATAATCCAAACAAGGAAACCCTCGTGTATATACCATATGTCTCAAATTATAGATAGTTAAATATTAATCTGATCTATGTGTGAAAAGAAGTACAACCGGCCTACATCTCACAAGAATCATACTTAGCTAAGAATCGAGGTCATGTAACTAACTATCTCATCACTCATCTCAAATAATCAACAATCGCAATATCACTGCTCCTCAGACCCATCCCGGTGACTACACAAACTTCACCGGCGCGAGCCCGGAATACAACCACAATCACAAATATTTCAACTCCTCAGACCCACCCCGGTGACTACACAAACTTCACCAGCGCGAGCCCGGAATACATAAACATCTCAACTCATCAGACCCACCCCGGTGACTACACAAACTTCACCGGCATGAGCCCGGAATATACGTCTACAATCACAATATCTCATCACCTCAGACCCACCTTGGTGACTACACAAACTTCACCGGCACGAGCCTAGAATATACATCAACAATCACAACCGCTCACATGGATCAAGACTTCTCCCCCTAATTCTCGTAATTCTAGGTCAACTACACACGAGGTTCTAGATCCTAACTGTGTCATACTTGTCACTAAAGTCATAAACTCCTAATGATTCTCAATCACAACATGGAACAATCAATGCGACTAATCATGTGCAATAATATCATAGCATATCAAATAATCAAAATAAGAATTATAAATCATAAACAGCAGCTACATAATCAGAAAATAATCTTTTTCTAAATTAATTCATTTTAAATTTATTTTGCTTAACAATTAATCTAAACTAATTCATTTTCTAAAATAAATTCTTTTAAATTATTATAAATATCTAAAAATGTCTTTTGCCGAACTAAATTATTTTAATTCATTATAATTATTCTGAAAATATCATTTATTACATTACCATGATATAATTAATATTCTTTAGCAAACAATCTCACGCAGGTTACAACATATCGCAGTCTATTCTATGTGGTCAAATTATAACAGATATAAATAATGAAAATACAAGTCAAGGGAAGCTGGATCTTGCCTCGGTGTGTCGAACAAATCGACGTCAACGACGCGGGTCGGATCTGACGCGGTGGTGCGTGACGTCGGGGAACTCCAACGAGGGGCAGCGGGGGAAGCGGACAGCGGCACGATGGCGAGGAGGGGCGGACGCGGGACTGTCGGAGATGGGTTAGGGCAGCGGGGATAGAGCTCGTGACGGCTTGGATCTACGGTGGCGATGGGGAGGGGTTGTCGAGTGTCTGGAGATGGAGGACCTCGCTGCGAGATGGAGGAGCTCGGCTCTTGTGGTCGACGGCACGGGGACTGGACGGCGAAGGGGCGGTGTTGGCGACGCGGGGGTGGTTCAACGGAAAAGGGAGGAGCTGCTGGAGGGGCTGGGGCTACGCAAGGAGGAGAAGGCTGGAGAAGGCCAAGGCGGCGGCTGGGCTGAGTAGCAGCGGGGCTGACCTGGCGTTGTCGGCAGGGCTGTTGCGGTTGGTTGGGGAATGACCGAAGGTGGTGCACGCGGAAGAGGAGTGTGGGGCTGGCTTGGCGCTGGAGGTGCGGAGGTCAAGACAGTGGTGGAGGCGGCCAGAGACGGTGGCGGGTGGGGTCGGGGTGCTCGGGTGTGGGGAGGAGATGGCGGTGTTGCGAGTGGCGGTTGTTGGCGGTGCTGCAGTCAGGCTCGTCAGCGACGGGGAGGTGAGTGGGGTGGGTTCGGTCGGAGGGGCAGAGGCCGGAGTTCGTCGGTGACGGTCGGAGCGACGGCTCGAACGGCGAGGAGAAAGCGCAGAGAGAGAGAAAACAGATGGGGGCGGCGGCTGTTTTTCGTGAAAGAGAGAGAGAGGAGAGAGGGGGAAATATAAACACACATATATATATATATAATATATTAGGGTTAGGGTTTAAATGAGAAATAATTAATATAAAATAATTACGGGTACCTAAAAATTAAACTAATTACATAATAATTATCTACAAATAAAAACGTACATGTTGAGCTAATATAACAGTTGATACGAAATAGTCGAAATATACACATATTGTACAATTAAACGAGAATAAATAATAATAAAAATATATTTACTTATATTTAAAATCAAATAATTATGAGATAATTATATACACAGTAAAATGTACAAGTTATACTAATACGACAGATAATATGTAACAGTAAAAATAATACAGCAAATTATACAAATAATAAGTAATTAATAATACAACGTATTATATGAAAATATACGTATTAATAAAATAATATAACATATTATTTAAAATAACATGTAATAGCATCGATAACGTAACAGATAAATTCTATAAATTTTCACCGCATAAAGTTAATTTATAATTATTAATATCATTTAAATAAATATAAAACTTTGACTTTAAATCATAGAAAATTATAGAAATTCAAGAAAAATACAAATGCTCTTTTAAAAATTATAATTAAATATTTTAAAATATCAGAAAACTATTTTAACTAGTATCAAAATTCATGGTCCTTACAATGAGAGTCTCCCGATCGTCTCGATCTACTTCTCCATGGCATTAAGTCTTGCTGAATTATCTACTTCAGTCATCTTCTCCTTCCTTAATTTCTAGACTCCTTCCAATGAAATAAGGATCTCGCTAAGCTTCTTGTACTGTGAGCGAGTAAGGACCATACACAGGTTTCCCCTCCACAGGATCTAGGTGCTCTGATACCAACTTGGTACGAGTCGCCGAGTGAGCACTCTTGATCACGGAATTATCAAGAGTGGGTTGAGAAGAAAACGACAGAAGAACACAATATAATAATTTAGATGAAGGAAAATACCTTCTCTAGATTATGAGAATCAATTGGATTATAATTCTCTCTCTCACAATCTCTCTAGATCAAAGAACAACCTCTCTGATCTCTTTTTATGATTACAATCTGAGTAATCTCTCCCCTTTCCCTAGAAAAGTTGTGTTTCTATTTATACAAAATAGAAATCCTAAACAGTGCAGGAAAACTAGCCCAGGCCCAAAACCCGACTCGCGGTCAACTGTAGAGCCAGGCGTGGTCGACCGCGGCTAACACCCGAGACTTAAATAAGTTACAGGGTTTCGGCGATCAACCGTCGAACCCATCACGATCGACCGTAACCAATGACAGAGAACAGTCTGGGTTACAGGGTTTTGGCGGTCGACCGCCGAACCCATCGGGATCAACCGTAACCAACGACAGAGAGCAGTCTTGGTTACAAGGTTTTGGCGGTCGACCGCCGCACCCATCGCGGTCGACCGTGACTCAGTTCAAGCGAATCCTCAGAGCCGTGCACGTTCGTGATCGACCGTCGTGACACTCGCGGTCGATCGTGAAACAGGAAAACTGTTTTTCTCATGTTACGACGAATCCTTCGACTTCGCTGCTTCTAACAACTCTGTCTACGACTCCTCTACACTATTCTCAAGATACCATGAGAATCACCTATCCTTAAGCTCCCATGAGGATTGCTAAGCTCCCGAAGAGAAGATACACCCGTATCACTAGAAGTAGTTGGTCTCCCAAGGAGAGCAAGCAGAAGAGGTTATTGTCCGGGTCAAAGTTGAAGAAGCTAACAAGCCGAAGACGTAAGCACAACGTAACCAAGGTAATGCTTCCCAATCCAAGGGAAAGAAGACTCTGGCCATTGATACCAGCACTCGAGCGCCACTTGCCAAGCAGGGCAAAGCACTAAATCAGTAAAGAGTACCTAAATAGTACTCTTTCAAAGAGGAACATGTGAACACTCTATTCCAACTACTTCGAAAGGATAACAAGCTGAAGCTTCCTAATGTCATGATGAGGCAGGAAAGGTGGACGACCCCAATTACTGCCACTACCATAGAATGCTGGGACTTCCCACAAGGAGATGTTAGGTCTTCAAGGATATCCTACAACATCTAGTTGATGCTAATGTGCTTAAGCTGAAACCAGAACATAAGACCGTATCTACTAATTTGATATCAGTCCAGTTTACAGATGTTCCTCCTGTAGCGGCCGTCAATGGTGTTATTCTCATCCCTAAAGAGGAAATGCATGTGAAGAATATTAACCCACATGGTCAGAAGGATAAAGAAATTGGTACCCCTTACTACTCCGAAAGGAGAAATAATGCGGGTCCATCACGATCTGATTAAAGACTAATAGTGGACAAGCACTTCCTCTAAATAGAAAAGAGCCAAGGCTAAATCATCCAATATGATTAGCCCCTCTATAAATGAGGATGATGATCATCTCAAACCTCTCACGGACTCAAAAGAAAAAAGGATTGTTCTGGCAGCAGATCAAGGAGGCAATCTTAGCACCCGATCAAGGAAAACATACTTGAAGAACTATGATCAAAATGCTCAAGAAGTGGAAGAACAAATCCAAGAGGCTGGTGGTCCTACTCCTAAGAGATCAATTGACAAGGGGAAGCAGAAGAAGACCCGCTACAACAAAAATCTTCTTCAGGAGACTGAAGGATCAAGCACTCCCTTCCGATTCAACGTCATGGCATAATTGGCTAACATCCCTGCAAGGATCACCCAGTACGAGCTCCTACGATAGTCCAAGACCACAAGGGATGCTCTAATTGAAGCTTTAATGAATACGGAGAGCTTTATCACGTAAGTTACTCTAGTTCTAGAAGCTTCTAAAGGTCAATCTTGTGTACACTTTCTACAAGCCACAAAAAGTATGCCATGCATATCATTCACTCAGGAAGATATGCAGATTAAACACAAGTATGATAGACCTCTGTACTATACGAGGTATATCAGCTCTTTTGAGATCAGCCATGTACAGGTTGATCCGGGTTCAGCACTCAGCATCATGCCTTACTGGGTAATGCAAGTCCTTAGGATTCCCCTACATCGATTGAGTTCTACTCAAACAACCATCTTCGGCTTTAATGCTAATAGCACACGACCTTTGGGTAAAATCAAACTCAGATACTAAATTAGAGATCTCCAGTCCGAAGTGACTTGTTACATCATAGACGCGGACACATCTTACAATTTGTTGTTGGGACGACCTTGGATTCATGTGAATCGTATTGTCCCATCTACCCTCTATCAGATTATGAAGTATGCCAAAGAGGAGGGAAAAGTCAGAACCCTGATCGTCGAGAGACAACCTTTCAGAGGGGTGGAGAACTTCTACACTAACTCGATCTTCTACCTAGATTCTCAAGATCCAGAGTAGTCAAACCAGGCTGCCGACAGTGGCAATGAAGCTGACATCAAGCCCTATCCTGAGGAAGATTGTCCATGGGAATTGAATTTAGATATAATAGGTCAGAGGGAGAACAATAACGATATACCGAGTGAGGGCAAGTGGTATATTAATGAAGATTTCAATTTGGCACACTTGTCTGATGTGTCCTCTGAATATGAACAAATAGAGACTGATACGGATGCAGGTACTGATTTATGGTGCACATTTTCTGAGGCATTACTCATTTTGTCACTCAAATCATCCTTCACTACATTCAAAGAGATAGAGGATGTGCAAAAGGCTTTCTTCATGGTCTCGTCCAATAGGAAAGGGCAAAAGCTGATCTACTTTGGTAAGGTCAAACTTGAATTACTTAAGTGAGAGAGTTCAAAGGAAAATCGTGGAGTCCCCCAATTCCATTATCATGAACCTAACTCTATCAAATTGACTAGAAGAATGGGTTACAACTTTAATAAACAGGAAGGTTTAAACTTCGGGAAAGGAAGGCGAGCACGAATTCAGCTTTCTACTCCAGAAGGAAAACCTCTTGACTATTATCAGATGACCAAAAGAGGGTTAGGTTATATGATGACCTCTTCTCTTTTAGATGATGAAGGCCGCGATTGTCTATGTCAAGACCATTCATCCGGAACATCATCATAGGATTCTGATATGAGTTTCAGAGTAATATTTAAAAGCATGTCCGTGAACATGGTTTCAGCTAGTTATCCGGTCGAAGATGTAGGGGATGACCAAGAATTGATTGAATCAACAAGGATCCTTAGATCAAACACCTTAATATCTTATGGGCTATATGCTTCGAACAAAGCGATCCACCCACCGAAGATAAGGTGATCCCGGTCAACATGGGGAAGAATTTGATCCTAAGCCGATCTTCATAAGTGATAGCTTATCATCATCTAAGAAAGAAGATCTTATATCTCTTATTCGAGAATATATAAATGTCTTTGCTTGGAACTATGAAGACATTCCTTGCCTTGATCCAAAAATAGACATGCTTCGCCTCAACATTGATCCTGATGCGAAACCCATCAAACAACAATAACGTCAGTTCCATCCTAAGATATGGAAGCAGTTGAGTCAGAAGTCAAAAAGCTTATCGACTCAGGCTTTATCAGAGAGGAACAACACCTTGACTGGGTTGCTAACATCGTTCTCATGCCTAAGAAAAATAGCAAGGTCCGAATTTGCATCAACTTTCATGACCAAAACGTTGTATGTCCTAAGGACGAATTTTCACCCCCCATCATAGATGTCATGATCGACAATAATTGTGAGTATGAGGGGATGTCTTTTATGGATGGATTTTAGGATATAACCAGATTAAAATATACCCTAAAGACAAAAAGCACACTGCTTTCAGAACACTCCTGAGGTGTACTGTTATACGATAATGCCCTTCATATTGAAAAACATTGGTACAACCTATCATCATGCCATGAATACAATCTTCCACGAACATCTACGCAAAAGGATGGAGTGCTACATAGATGATATTGTAGTAAAGAGCCAAAACAGATGCGATCATCTTGTCTGAAGATGATGTTTGACATCATGCGAGCGCATCAACTGAAGATGAATCCAACTAAATCATTCCTAGGGGTATCTAGTGGTAAATTGCTGGGATTCATAGTCACATCTAAAGGAATTTCTCTTGATCCAGAAAAGGTTCCTACTATCCAAGAAATGCCACCTCCGAGAAACATCAAAAAGCTGAGAGACTTGCAAGGTAGATTAGCGTACATCCAAAGATTCATATCAAACCTCTCGGGATGCTGCCAGTCCTTTACCAAGTTGATGAAGAAAGAAGTCTTATTCGCATGGGATGAAGACTGACAAAAGGTGTTAAAGGAGATTAATAGATACCTCACACAACCACCTTTCGTTGTAGCCCTGATACCAGGGAAAACATTCCTACTATATGAGAGATCCATGGGTCATTCTCTCGGAGTTTTGTTAGCTCAGAACAATGACCAAGGACATTAGCAGGCAATCTACTACCTTAGCAGAATCATGATTGGAGTCGAACATCAGTATAATCCGTTAGAAAAGGAGTGTCTTGCCTTAGTATTTGCTGTTCAGAAGATACGACACTATTTTGTCGGACAATTGATTCATGTCATCTCCAAGATAAATAATTAGAGAGTGTTCATGACGAAACCATCTTCTCTAAATTGTCGTCTAGCGAAATGGGTGATCCTCCTATCATAGTATGACATGCAATTTATGCCCCAGAAGACTGTTAAAGGCTACGCTCTAGCAGATTTCTTAGCCGACCATCCAGTATCTGAATCGTCCAAATTGTATGAAGATTTACCAGGTGAAGTCATCGAAGCTTATACAACTCAAGAAGTTATGCAAGTATGAAAATTGTTCTTTGACGGTGCATCTAGAGCAAACCCTAATGAAGGGATCACCGCTATTGTAGGGGTGGTACTTGTATCCCTAAGCGGTCATGTAATCCCAAAATGTTTCTCTCTAATCGAGCTATGCACCAACAATGTAGCAGAGTACAACGCTTTACTATTAGGGATACAGTAGGCCAAAGAGCTAAATATTCGACATCTTGAGGCTTACGATGATTCTTAACTCATCGTGAATCAAGTCCGAGGGGAATATGAAGTATGTAATGAGGATTTAGTCCCATACTACTTCGCTATGCTAGAGCTAGCTCAGAAGTTTGTAGACTTCTTCATTGGACACATCCCACGAGTTCAGAATACATATGCAGATGCTCTAGCCTCACTGGAAACTTTATTAGCATTGTTGGCAAAGGTTGAAATGACGATATTCATTATGGGACTTGTATCACACCAAGTTTCCCTTAGAACACTGCTCAAATAAGACAACAGCAAAGATCACATGTACAACTTCAATTGAGCTCAAACCAAGGGATTGGCGATTCCAAAATATTGACTACGTCTTGTATGGAATACTACCTTATAATCCTAAAGAAGTGGACGTTGTAAAACGGAAGGCCCTTCAATTCTATTATGATGCAGACTCTTAAACCTTGTACTACAAATCACATGATGGAGTCTTGTTTCGTTGCCTCTCCAGAAAAGAAGCACAGGAGGCTCTTAGGGAAGCTCATAATGGGATGTGTGGAGCTCATCAACCCGGAGCTAAGTTAGAAGACCGTCTCCGACGAATTGGCTATTATTGGCCAAAGATGTTTTCAGATGCTGTTGACTATGCTAAATGTTATCATGCGTGCCAAATCTACGGCTATTCGAGATGTGGGAAATGGACATCGTCGGACCAATCTCTTCTCCAACTTCTAAAGGACATCAGTTCATCTTGGCGGTAACCGATTACTTCTCCAAATGGGTAGAAGTAACCCCTTTGAAAGAAGTTAAGGCTTCATATGTGATCAAATTTATCAACCGTTAAGTCATATACCGTTTTTGCATACCAAGGCGAATAGTCCATGACAACAAAACTCAGTTCGTCAGTTATAGATTTTAGAGATTCTATGATAAGTTTAGAATCCAGAGTGTCGTATCAACGGCATATTATCTACCAACTAATGGCCTCGTGGAAGCTTTCAACAAGACTATTGTGAAGCTTCTCAAGAAGTTTGTCTCCAAGAACCAACATGATTAGGACGAAAAGCTTGGCAAATGTTTATGGGTCTACCGCACAACGGTGAGGACCCCTACAAAATCCACCACATTCTCTTTAGTATATAGCTGCGAAGTCATATTACCATTGGAAATCCAGATCCCATCTCTAAGAGTCATCCTCGTGACCGGGATGACGGATGAACAACAACATCGATTATGCCTTCAAGAACTTGAAGTATTGGATGACAAGCAACTTCAAGCTCAACAACAGATCGAGTAGTATCAAGCTCGAATCTCCAAAGTCTACAACAAGAAAGTCAAAGAAATTTCAAGAAAGGCGACTTGGTCTTAGCAGTCAGACGACTCATGGTGATGATACACAAGACAAGGGGGAAATTCAATCCCAAGTGGGAAGGACCCTTCGTAATAGAATTAGTATATTCGAATGGAGCATACCGTCTCATCAACCAAAAAGATGACAGGCTCATGATGACGATCAACAGGAAATTTCTTAAGAAGTACTACACATAGGCCATGAATCCCCCATCTCCTAATCCCCAACCAAGTATGGGACAAGCAACCATCTTCATTCAGACTGGCGGTTGATTACTCAGAGTTCATTTGACTGGAGAGTAATAAACCATTTTAAACCTTCCCCAGCTTGTATATCATCAAGTTAACATTACATCTTTGATGATTAAAAAATTCTAGAATTATTTCTAAGTAATAATAAAGAGAATTTCTGATTTATACTAAGTTAACATCACACCTATGGCATTTTTTAATATTTCTGTTGTCTTGAATTAAAACACAAGGAAAAGGCAATGAAAAGCAAAGCAATATCATTTTCATTCAATGTTGTTAAAATCATTACAAAATAACAAATACTTGTCATGAAAATGATACAAAAATTACCCCAAGGGGTGATATAAAAATTTAAGTCCTAGGGCTCATCAACCTAATAGACATATGCCTAGACTTAAATTCCGACAGCTTCTTTTCTTGAGTTGCCCGAACTCGTTCGACAACCTCCCTCCTGAGTTCCTCTTCCGTAGGACCAGTGGTAGAAGTGGTCAATTCAGATTGGATCTGGTCGCGTTGCTCATGTAAGATTGCAATATGTGCATCTTTCTCAGACAAACTTCTTCGAAGGGCCTCCTGGTGATGCGTGCTCGAGATTTGAGCAAGGGAAAGAGCTTGCTTTGTAGGATCTAAAATAGATACACTAGAAGACTAGAGGGGAGGCTGAATAGTGTTCTTATAAGATTTATGCAAAGTAGATTATAAATTGTATAAAAAGAAAGATAACAATCTTAGAAAATCACAATCACAAACAGAGTTTTTATACTGGTTCCACCAATCCGGTGTACATCCAGTCCCCAAGCAAATCCTGCTTAAGATTTCCACTATAATTTTGAACCAAGTACAAAATTAAAACCAAACCTAACCAATTTGTAAGTCCCTGTAAATTGCAACACCAATTTATAGCCCATTGTCAATTGCACACTAATCTCTAGACTAAGAGATTAACCTCTCTCAAACCGAGAGAACTTTCCTTGAATCAAACAACTCAATTCTTATATGCCTTGATTTGAAGTGTTGTATAGCACTGGATTAGGAACAATTTTAACTTCTAGAAATTGCCTAAATAATATGTATTATGAATGATAATCAAAGGTAATTTCAGAAAAAATCTTTTTCTCAATACTTAGCTAAATCTGAATGTTTTAACTCTTGAACAATGCACAAAGATTGAAGCTTATAGGTATAGAATCATGTGCCATTTTTATGAACATATAACCTTTATATAGCCCTTGAAAAGACAAATTTTTAAACTTTAAAACATTTAAAAAAAAACATCTAAAAACTGTCACAAGTTTAAACTTAAACGTTTAGAAAAATTGTCATAATAGTCGACTATAATGGTTAGTAGTCGACTACTCTGTAATACAGAAAGTCTGGAATTTAGAAACTAAAGCTTAATAGTCGACTATTCTTCTTAGTAGTCGTCTACTCTGCATTACAAAAAGTCTGGAAAACAAAAATCAAAGATCAGTAGTCGACTATAATTGTTAGTAGTCGACTACACTATAAAAGAAACGTTCTGTAAAATAAATTTCAAAGCTCAGTAGTCGACTATAGTTGCTTGTAATCGATTACTTTGTAAAACATAAGTTCTGTAAATTAAAATTTAAAGCTGAGTAGTCGACTATAATCCTTAGTAGTCGGCTACTCTATAGTTTTACAGAAACTTATATTTTGAACTTAGACTTCAGTAGTTGACTACTATTCTAATTAGTCGACTACTAATGGTAAAAATGTTATGTATGAAATATTTTTAGACTCGGTGATTAACTTAATGCTCTAATGGTTAACATAGGGGATTTCTATTATTAACCAACACATTAAGCCTGTGTTAGTGTGTTCTAATTTCTATGTGTGTGTGTATGAGTGATCAAGGCTTGTACAATATTTCTAAGTAAAGAGAAACGTAAAAATTACATTAATGTATTTGCTCTTCATCTTCTTTACTTCATAATGCCTTGAACTCATCTTGCATTTATTTATATTTGATGTTAAAAACTGCATTTAAATATTAGTGCATTTGTATAACAAACATAGTGATTTACATTATGAATAAATTGTTATCATCAAAATTATATCATGGGGACATGATATCCAACATTCTCCCCCTTTTTGATGATGACAAACAATTTATGCATATGTAAGTATATTTAAAAAATAAAACATTAATAAAAAAATATACTTACTCCCCTACATAAAAGCATATTAGAGTCTACAATTCATATTTTTGAGTCTATAAAACATAAATTCTGAAAACATTCTCCCCCTTTGTCATTAACAAAAAGAAACACATATCTATCCTAAACATATCATAATTTCCTCTTCATGAGCTAGTACTTCAAACAGATCATCCAGATTATGAACATAGTCCATAACCTCACCCATCCAAATAGGTAGGCAAAGACTTCCCATAAAAACCAAAAGTTTTACAATGTTCATCACCATAATCTGTATAAAATATATAGCACATTAATTAACTAATCAATCACCATAAAACAACATAAAATGCAGTCATATAAGAAACATAGTAGCAACAAACACATATTACATATGTCTTAAAAATAAATAACTATGACATAGTTTGTGACAATCAAACTTAAACATACCAAAATAAGACATAATTGTTTTGATAACAAACATAAAGTTCATCCAAATACTAAATGACGCATTCATAGTCTTTTAAGATGAAGGTCTTGGATGAGGTTGATTTCCTTGAAAATATGCATTTAGCTTCATATCTAAATTATCAAATTTCTTCATTAACTCCTCCTGATTATTGATGATGTAACTATTCTGGGAATAAAGAGCTCGCTGACCAGTCTCTAACTCAAGGATATGTGCAGACAAGGTGTTATACTACACATCCGAGAAGCAAGAGGGTTCTGAGTGTATTTGTGAGGGTTGTTGACTAGATGAAGGGCCTGCTTGAGTTGAGGATTGTGGAATATCTTATAGAATTTGTTCTTAAGGAATATTGGGTTTAGGGTATAATGGGTTTAAATCCAATATGCTAAAAAACTAAATTTGGAAAAAACTAAGTTTGGAAAAAATCTAAGTGAAACGAATATTGGGTTTAGGGTATAATGGGTTTAAATCCAATATGCTAAAAAACTAAGTTTGGAAAAAATATGAGGTTGTAGTCGACTACTAAGTAAATTAGTCAACTACACTGTAATTGACAGAACTCTAGATTTCAGTTTAAACACAAATTAGTCGACTACTAAGAGAAATAGTCGACTACACTGTAATTGACAGAAAGTTGATTTTCAGATTTTAACTCATAGTAGTCGACTACTAAGCAAATTAGTCAATTACACTAAAATTTTTTAGGAAATCTTATATGCAATGCTTGTGCATGTAGTTGACTATAGCTCAAATTAGTCGACTATTAAGGGTATGTATGCATATGTATTTGTTTTAAAACTTTAATTTAAATCTTCAATTGAACATATACCTAATTCCCTTCTTAACTTAACATGAATTTCTTCTTTTAAGGGTTTTGTTAATATATCTGCTATTTGTTTATCAGTAGATATAAATTCTAATGAAATATCACCTTTAAGCACATGGTCACGTAAGGAATGTGTTTGGTGGAAAATTTGAAGTAAGTAAAATGAAAAAAATTTGATTTGTATTCTCTCGATCTTAATTATAATTGGATTCCTGATTACAAAAGAGAGGAGAATGATCTGGATTCTCCCCTTTGTTTAAGTCTGGGTTCTTCACGGTGACGATGGAGTGCCTCCCTCGAATGCTCGCGTCAAGTTTGCCCTCTGTTGACGATCCGAATGTCTTGATTCACTAGAACATGATCTTCTCCTCACGATTTAACGTTGTGGAGAACTTACGTGGCAAGTTGTAGAACTCTGAATGAGTTTAAAACTCTATGAAAGAGGTTATTTAACTGAAATCGGTTTATAAGCTAAGGATGAAGAAAGCTCACGTTGCTGATCTCCAAAGCTCCAGGAATTCCCCAAAAAGGCTTGCCGAATATCTCTTCTTTGCTGCCCAAAAAGAAGGATCAATCCCAGAGCTAAAAATCCAGTTTGAACTCAATTGAGTTTCCCACTATTTATAAGGGATTAAGGGGTATAACTACCCCCTTAATTCGCTCCTAAGTGGGGCAGAATGGGGTGTAACCGTCCCCTTAAATAGCTCCCCAAATTGTGGGAAGAATGGTTTTGAAACCGTTAAGTTCGTGCTTTGAACGAGTCAAAATGCTAGTAGGGGCGTTCTGCGTCCGAACTCTGTGTTTTAGACTTGAAACGCAGAGTTGGGCCTATTTTGTTGGTTTAACGCACAGGTCGCGCTACGTTGTAAATCTGAAACGTAGAGTTGGGACGCAGAGATAAACTCTGTATTTTGGACCTGAGATGCAGAGTTGGGCTCTGCATGAACTCTGTGTTTTGATGGGGATCAGCTATCTGTTGTGATTTTTAGACAGCCTACAGAACCCCCTCCAAAGTTTTTGAAAGTTCACGGTTGACTGGGATGAATTTTCGGAATACTTTGGATCTCAACTCTGATCTTGGAACTATTGATTCCTTGTCATAAAGGAGTCATTCTCTGCACTTGCTTTGAAGACATCTTGGTTAAAGGGATTTACCATGTAGGACCTGTGTGAAGGTATGCATCATAATCCTACTTCTAGAATGCAGGGGATGAACCCTACATTTTGAACTTGAGACGTGGGTCTTACCCTTGTATTTTAAATTTAGAACTCGGGTGTGACCTCGGCGTTGTGGTTTTCGTAATGCGGGTCTGACCTTGGTGTTTTAACTTGAGACGCAGAAGTTACTTTCATACATTTTTGACTAAGTCTTTGAGACTTATCTTTAGCTCATCTGTTTTAAGTCTCGGCTCATATCCATTAAGTTGATGGGCCTACAAACATGCATAGGATTTTTGGCAAATCCTCAGCCATCAACAGATTTGATAAACCTTTACCGACTACCGTTTGAGTCGGGCTAGCATGTGAATTATTTGAATCTGTTTTACATATAATGTTGTGCTAAGAGAATGAACCCTCTTAGACTTGATGTTGTGATTTTGAATACATAGACTTTATCATTTTTATAGGAAAAGACTAACCGGCAACGCGTATTAGACGTACACTTATCTCTAATTAGGGATCGAGATAAAGTCCCCCATGCGTGTAAGGTATGGATTCTGGTGTTATTAATAACAACCTGCTATGATATTGAATACGTATGCTTTGCCATTATTACCAGAATGCACTACCCGACAATGTGTGTTTGGCGTAGGCTTATCCCTTCTTAGGATTTGGGATAAAATTTCCCGTGCGTGTAAGGCACGGATTTTGGCGTTACTAATAATGACCTGTCACGATATTGAGTATGTAGGCTTCACCATTATTACGGGAATAGGTTACCTGGTAGCATGTGTTAGATGCAGACTTATCTCTAATTAGGGATCGAGATAAAGTCCTCCATGCGTGTAAGGCATGGATTTTTGGTGCTACGATGTAGACTTTGCCGCTGTTTCTTCCTATGTTATATTTTCACTTAAAACACTGAAAGAAAGTTGGAAGTGCAAAAGGTGTAGTCTTAACTTGGCATGAATTTTCACTTTAGAGTGAAATTCAGAAACTTTTTTCACTATCACTAGGATAATTTCAAAAAATCTTTAATCCGCTGCGGAATGAAAACTTGCTATTCTTGTTAAAAAATGATTAACAAGTTTATTGGGGGGGTTTGACTGTTAGAGGTGTTATGTTAATCTAACAGTATTTTATGGGCCTATCGCTTTATTGAAGAGAGTCGATAAGTTAATTTGGTCATCAGATGTGTGAATTTAACTTGACGGGTATGTGGACCTATCGCTCTATTGAAGAGAGTCGATAAGTTAATGGTATTGTCAGAGGTGTGGGATTAACGTGACAAGAATTTTTTACGATCGGAGCAACCTTGAGGACCTATCGCTCTATTAACGAGAGTCGATAAGTTAATTATCAGAGGTTTGGAGTTAACATGATGGGAATTTGTTAGGATCGAAGCAACTTTGTGGACTTATCATCCTATTGAAGAGGACTGATAAGTTAATTTGTCAGAGGTGTGATATTAACGTGACAGGAATTTCTTACGATCGGAGCAACCTTGAGAACCTATCGCTCTATTGATGAGAGTCGATAAGTTAATTGTCAGAGGTTTAGTGTTAACATAATAAGAATTTGTTACGATCGGAGCAACTTTGTGGACTTATCATCCTATTGAAGAGGACTAATAAGTTGATTTGTTAGAGGTGTGATATTAACGTGACAGGAATTTGTTACGATTGGAGCAACTTTGTGGACTTATCATCCTATTGAAGAGAGATAATAAGTTAATTATCAGAGGTGTATATTAACATGATAGGAATTTGTACTTATGATTTGAACAAGATTTTGGCGACTAGCGTCTCGCTGGGGAGAGTTGCTAAGTGTGTTTATCACCAGAAGCGATGAATTTTGATACTTGTGATTTGAATAAGATTTTGAAGACTTAGCGTCTTGCTGGGGTAGATTACGATTTGAGTAATTTTGAGGACTTATCATCCTTTTGTCAAGGATTGATAAGTTGATTGTGAGAGGTGTATTGTTAACGTGATAATTTGGGAGTGATGCAAGATGCATTCATACTCTGTAGGGGTGATGATCGTCAGAAGTGTAATGTTCACTCGACGATGTGAAAGATTTATTACTCTTTATTAAGACTTAACAGGGGAATAAAAAGAGGTAGACAAGGCACATCGCCTAGTAGGGCACTATCCATGAAGTCGGAATAGAGGCACATCAGCTAGTAGGCTATTATCTAATGAGTTTGACTATCAGAGGTAACTATTAACGTGATAGTTTTATGGATCTGCCATACTATTGAAGAATATTGGAAAGTTGATAGACTATCAGAGGTAATTGTTAATATGATAGTTTTGTGGACCTGTCATCCTATTGAAGAAGATTGGAAAGTTGATGAACTATCAGAGGTAATTGTTAACATGATAGTTTTATGGACCTATCATCCTATTAAAGAAGATTGGCAAGTTGATGGACTATCAGAGGTAATTGTTAGCGTGATAGTTTTATGGACATGCCATCCTATTGAAGAAGATTGGCAAGTTGATGGACTATCAGAGATAATTGTTAACGTGATAGTTTTGTGGACCTGCCATCCTATTGAAGAAGATTGGCAAGTTGATAGACTATCAGAGGTAATTATTAACGTGATAGTTTTATGGATCTATCATCCTATTGAAGAAGATTGGTAAGTTGATGGACTATCAGAGGTAATTGTTAATGTGATAGTTTTATGCACCTGTCATCCTATTAAAGGGGAATGGCAAATTGGTGGACTATCAGAGGTGTTCATTAACATGATAGTTTTGATAGATTTCATGGTTGACAGAGATATTCTATTGAATCATGACAACTCAGAGAATTTATTATACATAATCCAACGAATAACAAATAAACCAACCCCTAGTCTTGAACAAGTGCAAGGGAAAAAGGATAGACATGGCACATCGCCTAGTGGGCCACTATCTAACGAGTTTGACTGTCAGAGATAATTATTAACGTGATAGTTGTTGGACCTGTCATCCTACTGAAGAGGATTGGTTTCAGTGACTGTGGTATATACACTACTAGAAAATGAACTATTGCCAACGGAATTTTAGCGACGGAAAATTCCGTCGCTATAAGTCATGTTATAGCAACGGAATTTTCCGTCGCTATTTTTCCATCGGTAAAAATGTTTTACCGACGGAAATGTCACTATTGGCGACGGAAAATTTCCGTCGCCATTATTTTTTTGACAGAAATTTTCTCAGAAAAATTCCGTCGCTAAAATGGGTTTTAGTGACGGAAATTACGTCGCTAATTTTCGTCGCTAAAACCCAAAAATTGAAAAAAAATTTGGGCGCGGGCGTGCCCAAAATATTTGGGCAGCCCGCGCCCGAGAGAGGGATTTTCCCCCAAATCCCTCTCTCATTCCCCCCTTCTCCCCACTCCCCCCCCCCTAACTCCCTCTCCTCATCCCCCCTTTCTCTCTCCGCCCCCTACATCTCTCTCTCTCTTCTTCTCTCTCGGCCACCCGACGTCGCCGACCAGCCGACCAACAGCTGTCGGCGTCGGCCGACCGAGAGCAGGGGCGCCACAAGCAAAGAGCAGGCACGAGGGTGAAGACGAAGCAGAGGCGAGGCACGTGCATTACAAGGTGGATGTGGTTTTGTGGCGGGAACGGAGGATTAGGGCTCGGATCTTGGTGGATGCGGATGTTGACGAGGTGTGGAGAGTGCTCACTGATTATGAGAGGCTCGCTGATTTCATCCCTAATCTCGTTTACAGGTAAAAATTTTTATTCTTTTTCCGTTTAAGTCCCTGTTTATTTATAATTTCTGATTTGGGGGCAGTGGGAGAATTCCTTGTCCTCATCAAGGGAGGATTTGGCTAGAGCAAAGAGGATTGCAGCGGGCGTTGTATTGGCATATTGAGGCTCAAGTTGTTTTGGATCTCCAAGAGTTTCCGGATTTAGTAAGTGGTCGCAATACCCTAAGTTGAAGTTGTTACTGTTGCTTTTTTAAGTAGAAAAATTAACCAGAGTGTTAAAGATTGCTGCTTGACAGTCTAAAGTTGAGCTATTTATGTAGAAAAGAACATTTAGTAAGCGGGCGTTTACAAGTTTTTTTTTTGGTTTGGGAAATTTGACCATGAGATTGATCACTAGTACACTTAAATAACAATAATTGTAAGTGAATGTAGAAAACATACAAGATGGTAGTTTGATTTTTTGTTTTTTTCCTTATAAATTCATGAATCTGTGTTTAGCATTTGTGTTGGGGGAACAATGTACAGTTTCACGGTATTGCTTGAAAATTAATCAGAATATGATGGATCCACTCAAACATAACTATAAATTGGTGATCTCGGTAGCTGAATTTTTATTCACTTGTAGAGGGTTTAGGTTTACATGTTAATCATCAAGCAAACTTGGGTGCTCAATAAAATTCATGGTAGGTTCCTGGAGTATACAAAGTTTATCGTAATTTTCTAAAAAATAGTGAAAAGTCATGGTATAACCTTGAGATTAACCCTTGTATACACATTAACCTGGTTACAGGTTTAATACTAATTTTTTATTTATCCAAATTAAAGTTGATTTTCAGTCATTGTGCTTTCTTAGATAAAAAGAAAATCAGTGTATCATATTAGTTTGTTTTGAGGCTGTAGCAGCTAGCCATTACAAATACTTTACGTGTTGTTTACTGTTTTCTTGAATATATCTTTAGCATAATTCATATATAAAGATGTCACTTGTAATATTTTTCTTAAGTTTATGCTTTGCTGGAACTGAGTTTTCCTGTTCTTCTTTCAGGCTTATGATCAGCACTTGAATATGATAATTGGAGATGTAGAAGAAATTATCACTACAGTAGAGATAGTTCGGGTAAGCAACCTTTACTTGCCTATTCTGTGTTATATATGTTTGATGTGAAACTTTCTGAAGCTTCCATGATTATTGATTAGCATTGTGTCTTTTACCCCTTTCATTAACAAATTTTGTTAAATGAATTATCCTTTCTTTTTTCTGTTAGCTGGTGTTAGTCAATTGGGACATTTTTACTTTTTTAAATTAAATGAATTAAATATATACTTTGATTGGTAATATATATACTTTACTTTTTTAAATTAAATGAATTAAATATATAATTCTTACTTAGTTATGAATATGCCATGTGACTAAATGATATCACACACACCGATAAACACTGTTACATACAAACCCTAACTCTAACCATAATATAAAGCCCGAAATATATGCGTATAATGTTTTTATATGATTGTGGTGTTGATGGTGCGTGCGTGCGTAGTGATGGTGGTATTGGTTGGTGAATTGGTTAGTTGGTTGTGGTTGTGGTTGTGTTGTTGTGGTGCGTGCGTGCGTAGGGTTGGTTATGTGATCGGTTGGTGGGTGGTTTGGTCGTGGTGGGGGAGGGGAAGGAGTGGGGATTTGGTGATGGTGGTGGTGATGGAGGGGGAGGAGGTGGGGGTTGAGTATGGTTGGTGGGTGGGGTTGGGAGATTTGTGGTGGTGATGATGTTGTTGTTGTGTTGTGGTGTTGTGTTGTGTTGTGGTGGGCGTTATTTGATTGGTTGGTGTCTGGTTTGGTTATGGTGGGGGAGCGGGAGGTGTGAGGATTGGGTGGTGGTGGTGGTGGTGTAGGGGGGGTGGGGGTGGTTGGTGTGGAGTGCAGTGGGTGGGTGGGTGGGGGCTTTGGTCGTGGTTGAGGAGGGAGAGGAGTGCGGATTTAGTGCGTGTACGAGTGCATACGTGCGTATACGCATGCATGCATGTACATAAGAATATGTGTGTGCGTATAATACATAAGAATATGCCATGATACTCTCTTCGAAACATATAATACATAAGAATATGTCATGATACTCTCTTATTGTTATACTTGCATGTCATGCCATGTTGTTAACATTTGATTTATATTTGCAGGCCTGGACTTCTAAACAAGGTGGAGCTGATGATGATGATGATGATGATGATTAGGAGGACTGATTTGTTTTTTATCTTTGGAAATAATGAGTGTGTGCTGTATAAACAATATTTTTCATGGTGTGTGTTGTATAAACAATTTTAATTATGTTAGAATAATTTTATGAAAATATATGTGTTATATATGCGTGAGAATGAATATTATACTGCTGATTGAACATGATTTTCCGTCGCTAATATAACTTTTAGCGACGGAAAATTCATCTTTTTTATTTTTTATTTTTTTAAAAATAGTTATAGCGACGGAAAATCCGTTGCTAAAAAATATTAGCGACGGATTTTCCGTCGCTAAAAGTGATTTTAGCTACGGAAAATCCGTAGCTAATGTTTTTTTTGTTTTTAAAAAAAAATAGTACGACGGCTTATCCGTCGCTAATTTTCCGTTGCTGAAATTTAGCGACGGATATTCCGTCGCTAAAAATGATTTTAGGTACCCTCACTGTACTGATGGGTTTTTAGCGACGGAATTTTATTTTTTCCGTCGCTAAAGGTTTTAGCGACGGATTTTCGACTTTTAGCGACGGATTTGTCCGTCGCTAAAAGTCATGTTTCTAGTAGTGATCTTGCTTCAAAAAGGATATCTCTCGGATTTGAGAGGGTTGATCTCTTGGTTTAGAGATTGGTGTTCAAATTGGCAAGGTGTTTGTCAATTGGTGTTGCAATTTACAGGGACTTGCAAATTAGTCAGATCCTACAGAGCATTCAACTCTTCTCTCTCTCTCTCTCTCTCTCTCTCTCTCTCTCTCTCTCTCTTGTTATCATTAGAGAAGTTTTTCTGAACTCATATCTAGCTACTTTATATGTTTGATTTTTATTTCCATAAGCTAGAATTTGTTTGAGTTTAGTTTGATTTAATTTACCTCTTTGTTCACACACAACCTATTGAGCTTATTATATTTACATTCATAATATAATTTGGGATTGTGGGTTTGTGACTTAAAGTGTGAGCTTTCATTGTGTTCTCATCCATATTAGAGAACAAATATTTGTTATATCGAGCGTTAATTGTGAGATCACTTTGTAATACACTTGTACACCAAGAGAAGTGTGTGGTGAGAGACAGGGTCATCCCAAAAGGAGTGGGGTAGATGGTTGTGACGCCTCAGGGTTCACACAAGGCTGCAGTCCTAGGTGAAACCCGGATTGTCAAACCTGCCAAGCACCAAACATCATGCTACGACATATTTCACCATCACAATTGTTATCTCTCTAGTGGAAATAATAAATAGATGAAGGTACAGACATGCAAAACTAGAAAGAGAACAATACCGAATATACACAAAAGAAGCATAAAAAATATTAATAATGAGCCCAACTAGAATGAAATAGATTATCTCTGAGTCTGAACTAAATCTCAAATACAATGAGTCAAATAAACAAAGTCTTACAATAGCTCTCAACTCTATGAAATAAAATACCAATCTAGAGTCTGAAAATAATCAACTACATGTGGAGTTCTGCAATAACTATAAAATGTAATAAATAGCTAAACGAACAACTAAGATGTTCCATCAACCTACGACTCTCCGTGCGCCGGACTCGCTGCCTGAAAAGGGGGGAAAACAACGAGCGTCAAAGCGCTAGCGAGATCATCACTACCTCTCCCCAGGGGAAGGGGTAGGAGTATATAGAAAATAGAGTCATTACATACATATATCAAATCCTTCATATAGCTTTCTATGAATGAAAAACAAATAGTTAATGAAAAATACTCTAATCTCTAACACAAAGAATAATCATCTCATTTCGAAGTACATCCGAGTAATCTGCTCCAATATAAGAGGATGCCAACCAAACCAAAACGAAATATAACTACCGTCCATAACGGGTGTGCCAAAATCTCAAAGTAAATACCCTACTCACGGGTAGTCTATCATGGAAGTAAAACTTATAACTGATCAAATATCTATGTGTGCACCATCTTGTGCTATAGCAATACTCTTGTAATACTCTTATTCAATCGTTCTTCGGCAATAGGATTTATTATCTCCCTATTCCGGATACGTGTAATAACGATACTTTTGTAATACTCTTACTCAATCGTTCTGTGGCAAATAGGTTTTATTATTTTCCTATTCCGGATACATGTAATAACGATACTATTGTAATACTCTTACTCAATCGTTCTACGGCAAATAGGTTTCATCTCCCTATTTTCGGATACGAATAGAACATCATTATTCATATGTGTTTATCAATTTAACTCGTGTCGAAAGTGTGTCAATCTAACACAATCTAGCATACATGCACCAAATCTTGGTGTGCATGACCACATGTGAAGTTCACCATCATTCTAGGTGTTTAACATTCATTAACATCATAGTCTATCACCATAAGGTCGAGAGATTTGCTCGACAAACCAATTCCAACCCTTATAAACATGCACAGCCAAAAACAAACTGGCGATCAACCATAGTGGTCGACCACGACGGGCTCCAGAGACTACCCAGGTCTCTGTCCTGCACGCGGTCAACCGTGGCGGTCGACTGTGAACCCTGATTCCATATTCTTAATATTTTTGTGTATATTGTGTTCACGTCATGTTTTTGTGATTCAAACATGATTAAATCTTCATGAAACTTATATACAAACATGTCACAGCAGATGTGAACATCTGAAAACAACTCAACAATTATAATCATGATTTTATGCATTAGATTTATATTCAAAACCCTAAAAACATGCATAAAAGCTCAAAACAACGAATCAAACTTCTTTCTTTAGATTAACCATGTTTTAAAATCATCTTCAGGTCTTAAATACTTCTATAAAAATCGTTCTCAACCTTTTTAGCATAGAAAAACCTAGTCTCTTTACATATAATACAAAAGAAGTTGATTTTATTCATAAACTAGTCATTTAGGCTCTACAAAACATGTTTAAAACTCTTTTGTGCTAGAAGGTCGGTATGCAAGTTGTGTCGACATGTTTCCACTAAGGTAGACTGTGTCATACCTGACGAACATCGAAGAGCCATGCTTTGGAACCTCTTGATAAAGGCTTTGACGGACTCCCCCTTCTTATGCATAGTGGTGAGAAGGGTATGGATGGAGACTTCTGTATCCTCTTTAAAGAATTTTGACAGGAAGAGTATCTCTAGATCCGCCCACTTTTGGATACATCCCACAGGCAGTTTCCTGAACCATTCAAAGGTAACTCCTTTAAGGGTACCAATGAACAATCGAGCCAGTATGGCATCGTTTGATATCATATTCCCAGTTTGTGACTTGAAATGATAGATATGTTGGTTCGGTGATCCCGCACTGTCAAAAGTTTGCAACGTCGGGACCTTAAACTTTGGAGGATAAGGGGCTACATCCCATTCGGCAGGATAAGGCCACACTACTCCCTCATCTTGGAGCTCGCTTCTATAAGCAATGGCATTGAGGCGGGCTTCTAATTCTTCTATTTTAGCCGACTAAGAATTTTGCTCATTCTCAGCTTCTCTTCCTTCATCAGATGAAGATTTCAGGTTGTGGGTTTCTTGGTCAGAAGCAGTATCATCAACCACTTTTTCCTTCCCTTTGTTTGTGTGAAGTCGGGATGAAGACGCTTTTCCTCTCCGGAAAGATTCTTGCCTAGGTGGTGAATCTGTCTTCTGAGAGTTGGCCTTGTCTGTGACGATTTGAGTCAACAGGGCCATGAGTTCATTGAGGATCTTCTGCTGTGATTTGAGCATGACATCCTGCTCAGCAACCCTCTTTGAGAGATCTTCAAAATTTTCTACCATGTGGACGAAGCTCTCATGTTCAACGAAGGAACTTGATGATTGAGACTCCGCAATGGTTAAGTGTTCATCCTCAGAATTGGTTCCTCTGGCTAGCCTCCAATAGTTGATAGGGGGAATGGCTCCTGTTCGCGTCTGAGTGCGTTGGTAGATTCCTTCAAACTCGTCAACGATTTCTCTGACGGTCAGGTGAATGACTTATCTCAGAGTCATCGGAGCTAGGACCTGAGGCTTTCCTTCTATCAATTACATTGATAGTGACTCCAGAATACTCGGTCTCTGGGGACTTCTTCCTGTGTGAACGTCGTTATTGGTTGGGCAAAGCAACATTCGTTAATTGGTCGAACACCAATGGTTTGGCCACATATGAGCAGCATTGACGTCCCGAGAGGACAGTAGGAATCAGTCGTTCACATTGGAATGAACAAATGACTTGTTGCATCGGTCTTTCTCTCGATATGAACTCTCTCAAGTCTGTCATAAAGACTCGAGAATTACTCACTGATCGTGAGGTTTGAATTAGAACCACCAGTCTATGATTGGACAGGACTGGCTCTTGGTGAACATGGATCTGGTTGAGATACCTTGAATCTATGAACTTCTGTATTGGATTTCGTCACCTGAACGCATGTCTGAGCTCCAGGTTTTGCTGGTGAAACGCAGTCCTGAGGTCTGCGTTTTGCTGATGAAACATAGTCTTGAAGTCTGCATTTTGATTCTGAAATGCACTCCTGAGAGTTGGGTTCAGTTTGTGAAACGCACTCCTGAGAGTTGCGTTTTGGTTCTGGGACGCACTCCTGAGAGTTGCGTTCAGCTAGATCAATATAGTTTTGAGGTCTGCGTTTTGATGTTGGAACACGCTGTTTGTGAAAAATTTGCAGTGAAAGGAAAATGAAAGAAAATTGACTTGTATTCTCTCAAAATCAATTACAATTTGGATTCCGATTACAAAAGAGAGGAGAATGAATTTGATTATCCTCTTTGTTTAAAACTGGGTTCTTCACGGTGGCAATAGAGTGCCTCCCTCGAATGCTCGCGTCGAGTTTGCTCTCCATTGACGATCTGACGTCTTGTTTCACTGGAACATGATCTTCTCCTCACGATTTGACGCTGTGGAGAACTTGTGTGGTAAGTTTTAGAACTCTTGATGAGTTGATTGATCTTAACCGTAATTGGTCAGACAAGCCAAAGATCTCTTCTTTGCTGCTAAGGAGAAGGATCCAAAAGCCAGCCCCGAAGATCAAGGATCAGGATCCAGCCTCTAACTATGCTGATTTCTTAGTTATTTATAGGAGATTAAGGGGTGTAACCGCCCCCTTAATTCGCTCCTATGTGGGGCTAATAGGATGTAACCGCCTCTTAAATAACTCCTGAGTGGAGTTGTGATCCCCTCAGATCGTGAAAAATGGTTTTAAAACCGTTCAGCTCATGTTTGAATGAGTCAAACGTAAAATCCGTATTCTGACGTGAATTCTGCATTCAAACGCAGTGTCAGGAAGCTTGAACACAGCGTCTGGAAGCTCGGACGCAGCGTCTGGAAGCTCATTTTGTAGTAATTTGGAAGAAGAGTTAGAGCTGCGTTGGAGCTGCGTTTACAGTAATTTGGGAGCTGCGTTGGCAGCATTGGAAGCTGCATCTGAGCTGCGTTTACAGCGATTTGGAAGGTGCGTTGGTAGCGTTGGAAGCTGCGTCTGAGCTACGTTTGTAGTGATTTGGAAGCTGCATTGGCAGCATTGGAAGCTGCGTCTGAGCTGTGTTTGTAGCGATTTGGAAGCTGCATTGGCAGCGTTAAAAGCTACATTTGAGTTGCATTTGTAGCGATTTGGGAGCTGCGTTGGCAGCATTGGAAGCTGCATCTCAGCTGCGTTTGTGGCTATGAACGCAGTGCGTCTTGATGCTAGTACGCGGGGAGGACTTTCACGTCTTTGTTTGAAGAGACTATCGATTTGTAGTCTCTTTCTGTCAGAGCGTTGCAAAGATCATCGTTTTGTAATCTTTACTTTAGCTCTTTGATATGTGAGAGTCGTCAGATTGTAACTCCCGATGTTGATTGTGGAGGCTGTTGATTAGGGATTTCATCAGTTGTTGCGAAGGTCGTTAGATTGTAACATTCATCAATCTACGTGAAAGTCTTCAAATTGTAACCTTCTGAAAGTCATCAGAGTGTAACTTCCATCATCGGTGTTTTGATGGGGATCAGCTATCTATTGTGATTTTTAGACAGCCTACACGTGCCTCTGAAGGCTGCATTTTGATTACACAACACGCCATCAAGGGATACAGTTGGCATAAGCTATGCCTAAGATCGGATCTTCTATCACCTAAGAGGGGGATCTCTTGGATTTTCAGCAACAAGAAGATCCAATTTTGGAGCATCTTTCAACAACAAACAAATCTACTTTGTTACTTAACCGATTATTCGGTTTTAACAACTCTTTCCATAGAGTTTTAACTCATTCTGAGTTCTTAAACTAATTAGGAGTTATTCATCAAACTTATTACATAAGGTAATCGTTCCCACGAGACAAGACGGTCGGATCGTTAACGGAGAGCCCACTCCTTCAGAGGAAGGGCTATTCGAGCAATCGTGGTGAAAGGAGAGGGCTTCCTTCGACGTAGGAGCAACAATTAGAGCTTTAGTCTCCTTGAAAACTTTGTGGATCTTGCGCATAGCTTTGGGGCTAAGAGATCCGAAGGAGAGTAGCTCCGTATACTTAGCTTGATCGAACTCGATGATCAAAGTTTCAACGATCGTTCCAGTGAGCTTGACGTCGGATTGCGCCATCACTTCTTCGTCAGAGAAGCTAGTTCAAAGCAGAGTCGCCATCATTTATTTGGTAAAATTTTTAAATTAAGTAAAATGAAATAAATTTAATTTGTATTCTCTTGATCTTAATTACAATTGGATTCCTTGATTACAAAAGAAAGGGGGATGATCTGGATTCTCCCCTTTGTTTAACTCTCTGTTCTTCACGGTAGGATGGAGTGCCTCCTTCGAATGCTTGTGTCGAATTTGCTCTCCGTTAATGATCCGACCATCTTGTCTCGTGGAACGATTAACTTATGCAATAAGTTTGATGAATAACTCTTAATGAGTTTAAGAACTCAGAATGAGTTAAAACTCTATGGAAAGAGTTGTTAAAACCGAATAATCGGTTAAGAAGCAAAGTAGATTCGTTTGTTATTGAAAGATGCTCCAAAATTGGATGTTCTTGTTGATGAAAATCCAAGAGATCCCCCCCCTCCCCCTAGGTGATAGAAGATCCGATCTTATCCCCCAAAGAAACTAATCTTCAAAATCTAAACCTCTATGCCGAAAAGATCCAGCCTGAACTTAATTGTGTTTCCCACTATTTATAGGGAATTAAGGGGTATAACCACCCCCTTAATTCGCTCCTAAGTGGGGCTGAATGGGGTGTAACCGCCCTCTTAAAACAGCTCCATAAATCGTGGGGAGAACGATTTTGAAACCGTTCAGTTCGTGCTTTGAACGAGTCAAAACACCAGTCTGGGCGTTCTGGGCCCGAACTTTGTGTTTTACACTTGAAACACAGAGTTGGACCAATTTTGGTGGCTGAACGCACAGGTCACGTTGCGTTGTAAATCTAAAATGTAGAGTTGGGACGTAGAGATGAACTTTACGTTTTGAACCTGAGATGCAGAGTTGGGCTCTGCATAAACTCTGTGTTTTGAGTCCATGAATTCTGCGTCTAGACTTGAATGCTGGGGATGGCCTCTGCGTTTTGACTTTGGAACGCGGGCATGACCTCTGTGTTTTGACGTTGTAACACAGGGATGACCTCTGCATTTTCAACTCGAATGCTGGGGATGAACCCTACGTTTTGAACTTGAAATACGGGCATGACCTCTGCGTTTTGCTTTGAAGAGACCGTTAACTTGTAGTTTCTTTTGCTAGAGTATTGTAAAGACCGTCATCTTATAATCTTTATCTTGGCTACTTGCAAATATAAGAGTCGTCTGATTGTAACTTCCAACGTTGATTATGAAGGCTGTTGATTAGAGCTTTCATCAGTTGTTGTGAAGGTTGTCAGATTATAACCTTCATCGATCTACGTGAAAGTTTTTAAATTATAACCTTCTGAAAGCTATCGAATTATAACTTTCATCATTGGTGTTTGATGGGGATCAGCTATTTGTTGTGATTTTTAGACAGCCTACAGAATGATGTCTAATATCAATATGTTTTGTACGTGAATGTTGAATAGGATTTTTAGATAAATTGATTGCACTTGAATTGTCACACGTTATGGATAATATCGGACAATTTATGTCATAATCAGATAATGTTTATTTCATCCATAATACTTGAGCACATGCTAGACTTGCTGTAATAAATTCTGCTTTAGTCGTTGATAATGATACTAAATTTTTTTTTACTAAACCAAGATACAAGTGAATATCCTAAGAAATGACATACTCCACTTGTACTTTTTCTATAGGATTCGCATCCGACAAAATTAGCATTACTATAAGATAATAAATCAAATATGCTATTCTTTGGATAAAACAACCCATAATTTATAGTATCTTTAAAATATCTAAAAATTCTTTTCACGGCTTCTAGGTGTGATTCTTTAGGATTAGATTGAAATCTAGCACATAAACATATACTAAACATAATATCAGGTCTACTAGCAGTAATGTAAAGAAGTGATCCAATCATACCTTGATAGAGCTTTTGATCAATATTCTTACCATTTTCATCTTTGTCAAGGGATATAATAGTACTCATTGGTGTTGGTTTGCTTGTTGTATTTTCTATTCCAAAGCGTTTGAGTAACTCATTAGCATACTTGCTTTGATTGATGAATATTCTATCTTTTAATTGTTTGATTTGAAGTCCAAGAAAGAAATTGAGTTAACCCATGTGACTCATTTCAAATTCATCCTGCATAGTCTTAGCAAACTCTTGACAGAGATTATTATTAGTAGAACCAAAAATAATATTATCTACATAATTTGAATTAATAATATATCTTTATTTATTTTCTTAATAAATAATGTTGAATCAACCTTTCCGATTTCAAAACATGAAGTTAAAAGAAAATTTTTTAATCTATCATACTAAGCACGTGGTGCTTGTTTAAGACCATATAAGGCTTTCTTAATTTTAAAAACATGGTTTGGAAAACTTTCATGTTCAAAACCGGGAGGTTGTTCTATAAAAACTTCTTCTTTTATAAAACCATTTAGAAAAGCACTTTTAACATCCATTTGAAATAGTTTAAAATTCATAAAACATGCAAATGCAAGTAAAATTCTAATTGATTCTAAACGAGCAACCGATACATAGGTTTCATCATAATCAATACCTTCTTCTTGATTATAACCTTGTACAACTAATCTTGCTTTGTTTCTAACAACTTGACCAGATTCATCTAATTTATTTCTAAAAATACATTTTGTTCCAATAATTGATTTATTTTGAGGTCTAGGTATAAGATCCTAAACATTATCTCCTATAAATTGGTTAAGTTCATCTTGCATAGCAATTATCCAAAAATCATCAAGTAAGGCTTCTTTTATATTTTTAGGTTCAATAGTTGAAATAAAAGCTATATGAGCAATCAAATTAAAATAAAATCTAGCAGTTACTTTATCAGAAATATTACCAATAATTAAATCATGTTGATGATTTTTAACTTCTACAAAAGTCTTTTATAGTATCAACTAAATCATCATCATTGTTTGAAATAATTGGTGTTTTTGTAAAAAATTTATCAAAAGAAACATGCATTGATTCTTCAATGACTAAAGTTTTTTTATTATATATTCTATAAGCTTTGCTATGGTTAGATTATCCAACAAATATTCCTTCGCCAAATTTAGAATCAAATTTATCTAAGTTATCTTTTGTATTTAAAATAAAACATTTACAACCAAAAACTTTAAAATAAGAGACTTTAGGAATTCTATCATAAAATAATTCATAAGATGTTTTCTTTAAAATGGGTCTTAATAAAACTCTGTTTAGAACATAACATGTTATTGAAACAGCTTCTGCCCAAAAATACTTTGGTAAATTACTATCACATACCATGGTTCTAGCATATTCTTGTAAAGTTTTATTTTTCCTTTCTACAACTCTATTTTGTGGAGCTGCTCTAGGAAAAGAAAAAGTATGTGAAATACCATGTTTATCATAAAAATTTATAAATAATTCATTTTCAAATTTACCTCCATGGTCAATACGAATAGAAATAATAGAAAGTGATTTTTGATTTTAAATTCTTTTGCAAAATATAGTAAACTTATTAAAAGCATCATTTTTATGTTTAAGAAATATTACCCATGTAAATCTTGAATAATCATCAATAAGAACAAAAACATATCCACTACCATTTAAAGATGCTATTCTAGAAGGACCAAAAAGATCAATATGAATTAATTCTAATGGTCTACTTGTAGAAATTATATTTTTAGATTTGAAAGAAGATTTATGTATTTTTTTCTTGTTGACATGCATCAAAAAAATTGTCTTTGTAAGAAAGCTTAGGTAAACCTTTTACAGAATCATTTTTAGAAATCTTAGAAATATGTTTAAAGTTAACATGTCCAAAACGTTTACGCCATAAAATAGAATCATTAGAAGATGCAAGAAGACAATGTTCATTAGAAATATTATTCATAGATAATACATATATATATTATTTTTTCTATGTCCTTTAAATAATATAGTAATTAAATCTACGTCATAAATTAAGCAAGATTCATTTTCAAAAACAATTTTAAAACCTTTATCACAAAGTTGACTTATACTTAACAAATTATGTTTAAGACCATCAACTAATAAAACATTATTAATAATAGGTTTATTTAGATTACCGACAGTTCTAATACCGATAACTTTTCCTTTGTTATTATCTCCAAATGTGACGGTACCACCATCCTTGTTTTGAAAAGATGGTAATAATTGTATGTTTCTAGTCATATGTTTAGAGCAACCGCTATCCAAAATCCATCTATCTTTCTTGGTACCTGAAATGATAAAATATTTATAGTTTTGGTACCCATACTATGTTGAGTCCATAAAATTAGCCTTTAGGAAACCAAACCTATGAAGAGTTGATTTGCCTCAATAGTTAGTTGGTAGACAAACATTTTTAATATAATCAGAAATATAAAAACTTTTATGTAATGAAGTTAATTCTTTAGGCACCCAAATGGAAAAAAATTTTGATTTCTTTTTACATCAAACATTATTTCTATTTTCATGCAAATTAACAGTAGGTTTTACAAAAATGGTTTTCTTGGATATATTTCTATTAACTTGAAAACCCAAACCTTTTGTCATTTGAGATTCTTTTTAAAAAGAAAGTATTTTATTAAGATTTTTTTTACCTCTATTGAACTTACTAACATTCAAACATATATCATCATATTTTAATTTAATAGAAGCTTTATCTAAAAAATTAATGCGAATTTTTAAATCATTGTATTTTGATTTTAGATAAACATTTTCATGAGACAAAAACTGATTTTCTTTAAGTAAAGAACAATTTTCTTCTTTTAATTTAATTACTTGAGAATTAGAATTTGTAGATGAATTAAAATCTAAAATTTCTTCAAGTAATCTTTTATTTTCTCCTTAAGAAAATTATGTGAAGCCTTTAACCTTAAAAAAGTTTTATATAATTCATTGAAATCATCTAAATGTTCTTTATTGTCACTTACTTCATCTTGTGCCATAAAACACATATGAGTACTTTCCGTTTCTTCAATTTCTTCATTCGAAGATGAGTCATTACTATCATCCTAAGTAATCGCCATGACTTTCCTTTTCTTGTTGTTTTGAATATAGTTAAAATTGTTGAAATAATTTGATTTTTACTTATTCTTCAACAATGGACAATCTTTTTTCATATGCCTTGGTTTATTACACTTGAAACAAAGTAAGTTATTTAAATTTGAACTTTTTGATATGTACTTACCTTTTTTATGAATTTTTGAAATTTACGTGCAAACATGCTCATTTCTTCTTCATCATCCAAATCTTCTTTATCGGAAGTAATATTGAATGCAAGCACTTTCTTGTTTTTTTATTTCATCATCATTCTTTCTATCTTCAATTTGGACTTCATAAGCCATGAGATTTCCGATAAGATTCTCAGCCATAAGAATTGACAAATCATTTGCTTTTTCGATTGCGGTAACCTTCTTTTCCCATTGTGGAGTGAGTGATCGGAGTATTTTTCTTACCATCTCCACTTGAATGTATGTTTTTTCAAGACCAATGAGAGAATTTATAATATCGGTGAATCTTGTAAACATTTCTCCAATTGTCGCATTTCCCTTCATCTTAAATAATTTGAATCTGTGTACAAGAATAGAAATTTTAGATTCTTTAACCTTATTTGTACCTTCATGAGTTACCTTGAGTGTGTACCAAATATCACATGTAGATGAGGCCGTTGACACCCTATTAAACTCATTCTTGTCAAGTGCACAGAACAAAGCGTTCATTGCTTTAGAAACCAAATTTGCATTATTTCTTTGTGAAGTAGTCCATTATAAAAATGGAGTTGATGGCTTCTCGTATCTTGTTTCCACAATGTTCCAAAGTTCGTATCTAATTGATTGAAGGTAAATCTTCATTCGGTACTTCCAATAGTTGTAGTTCAATCCATCGAACATTAGTGGATGATTTATAGAATGACCTTCTTTGAATTGTGATGTATTTGTTGATGTCATCTTTCACCTTGCTCTGATACCAAATGTAGGATTTGAAATAGATACACTAGAATACTAAAGGAGGTGAATAGTGTTCTTTTAAGATTTATGCAAAGTAGATTATAAGTTGCAAAGAAAGAATGACAACAATCTCAGAAAATCACAATCACAAACAAGAGTTTTTATATTGGTTCCACCAATCCAGTATACATCCAGTCCCCAAGCAAATCCTGCTTGAGATTTTCACTATAATTTTTAACCAAGTACAAAATTAAAACCAAACCTGACTAATTTACAAGTCCCTGTAAATTGTAACACAAATTGACAGCCCCTTGTCAATTGCACACTGATCTCTAGACTAAGAGATTAACCTCTCTCAAACCCAGAGAACTTTCCTTAAATCAAACAACTCAATTCCTATATGCCTTGATTTGAAGTGTTGTGTAGCAGTGGCTTAGGAACAATTTTAACCTATGGAAATTACCTAAATAAGATGTATTTTGAATGATAATCAAAGGCAATTTCAAAAAAAATCTTTTTCTCACTACTTAGCAAAATCTGAATGTTTTAACTCTTGAACAATGCACAAAGATTGAAGCTTAAAAGTATAGAATCATGTGCTATTTTTCTAAACATATAACCTTTATATAGCCCTTGAAAAGACAAATTTTTAAACTTTAAAATATTTAAAAAAAGGGCTAAAAACTGTCACAAGTTTAAACTTAAATGTTTAGAAAAACTATCTTAGTAGTCGACTATAATGGTTAGTAGTCGACTACTCTGTAATACAGAAAGTCTGGAATTTAGAAATTGAAGCTTAGTAGTCGACTATTCTTCGTAGTAGTCGACTTCTCTGTATTACAGAAAGTCTAGAAAACAAAAATCAAAGATCAGTTGTCGACTAAATTTTTAGTAGTCGACTACACTGTAAAACAAACGTTCTGTAAAATATATTTCAAAGTTTAGTAGTCGACTACTCTGTAAAACAGAAGTTTTGTAAATCAAAATTCAAAGCTGAGTAGTCGACTATAATCCTTAGTAGTTGACTACTCTGTAGTTTTACAGAAACTTATATTTTGAACTTAGACTTCAGTAGTTGACTACTATTCTAATTAGTCGACTACTAAAGGTAAAAATGTTGCGTATGAAATAATTTTAGACTCAATGATTAACTAAATACTCTAATGGTTAACATAGGGGATTTCTATTGTTGACCAATACACTAAGCCTGTGTTAGTGTGTTCTTATTCTATGTGTGTGTGTGTGAGTGATCAAGGCTTGTACAATATTTCTAAGTAAAGAAAAACATAAAAATTACATTGATGTATTTGTTCTTCATCTTCTTTACTTCATAATGCCTTGAACTCATCTTGCACTTGTTCATATTTGATATTGAAAACTGCATTTAAATGTTAGTGCATTTGTATAACACACATAGTGATTCACATTATGAATAAATTGTTATCATCAAAATTATATCATGGGGACATATGATATCCAACATGCTCCACTTTAGACCCCAAGTCAGCACGCTGTAAATTTTTAAAAGCCCTCAGATCTACCTCCAAATGAGCAATGCTTTCTCTGTAATGCTCAATCCATTTCACATCACCTAGGTTCTCGATCCTGTCTAGGCACATAATGCTCAAAAGTAACTCGTCCGAGGCTGACAACATCGATGGTTAGTTTCATCGAACTTTCTAACCGTTCGATGCATTTCTTGAAGATTCCTGAAGGGGCGGTAAGAGATGCCAAGCTGGCAGAGCTAATAGGACCAGATTTGAGAGTAGCATTAGAAGTAACTTTCTCTCGTGAAGCTTGTCCAGAAAAGGGCTCTGTCACAGGGACTGATTATGATTCCCTGACGCTCAATTTCCCTTCAACTGCCACCTCTTTAGGAACTAGAGGACTGACTGGAGCCCTTCATCCTCTTTATCATCTGAGAACGCAATGGGATCATATACGATAGGTTCGGACTTCATCGCGTCCCGCATCAACTTTTGCTTCTTAGGAGACTTTGAATCAATTGGTCTCCTCTTGCGGACCCTCTTCTAATATTGTCTCTCCTCTTCCGTAGTGAGAGCTCACTTCCCTTTTTACCTCCTCGTGTGAGGCTCAATGACTAGCACCAAGGCTCAGCAGATGGAGACTATTCTTAAACTTCTCCAGCTCCGGTTGCTTCTTGTTTGCAGGATAAATATCCTTCTATCCCTAGAAAACTAGTCCTTGTAGAACCTTTTCTGGACTCATAAAGCTCTCATATTTCATTAATATATAAAGTGTACATATTATACTTTGGAATCCGAGAAGCCTCATAAAACTAGTCTCGAAACTCTAAAACAGTAGCGAAGCTGGGCGGAGAGTTAGGCAAGGTAAATCGAGCATGGGTCCCTCCAGCAGAGAAGAAATACCAAGCACGAGCCCCCTCATACAAATTTTCTATTTGAGCCAACTCTAGGTTAGGGTTACTAACGTAAAGTTGGTCATACCCAAATTGTCTAGCAAACCGAGAAAGCATGTAAGGCTCGATGATGCACTTCTCCCCCAGGCAAAAGACCAGATAACCCAATCTGATAATGAGGAGCCATCTAAAGAAGCCCCCCCCCCCCTCCAAGGATGAGAAACCCTCAAAACCCACATCTATAAAACCGGTGCCCTCCTTCTCAGCCCCATCAAAATCTAGGCGGCAACAAAACACTTCATATTTTCCCTCTTAGGACAAGAGTTGTCTAGCTCAGACTATGTAAACATTAGTCCATGTGGCCGACTCAAGCAACTGTACAAACGGGACCGAAGTCTCGCTATCTTCAGTAATCCTCGTCATCAACGAGGGGCAATGCATCACGAACCAGGCCACCAAATTGGTGTATAGAACCCGAACGTGAGGCTAGCGAGTTTTCTAAGCTTTCCTCCCTGCGACATTTATTTCTTGGACATCGATAAATTCTAAAGTCAATGTTTGTAGGACACTCTGTATATATCCTACCATTACAGAAAGAAGACTTATTGGTCTCCCGTGGGCTAGAAGAACAACTAGGCATACTACCTCAGCCAAGATGAACTCAACTAGCTTCGATAACACTACACATTGTTTCAGCCATATTATTAAGAAGCCAGCGAGGAGAGCAGTGTCGGAGATGGGAGTCGCATCCTGGTAGTGAAAGCTCTTGAATTCAGTACCGGCTTCAAATTCATCCTCTGGATGCTTATTCTTATAGCTAGCATTGGAAGTCTTAATGCGGGCTTTGATGCTCTTGAAAGAGAGTGCAGTAAGCGAAGTCACATCCACATCCTTCTGACTCAGATTCTAAAAGAGGTAGTCCACCCAGAAAGTGTGCATAATTCCTCCTCCACGTAACCCCACCACTTGAGGGCAAATCTAAAATTGGTACACCAACTCCTAGAAAGTTGCGTAAACTTCAGAATGTGTCATCCTCAAGATAGAGAGCTCTTCACTAGTGGGGATGAACTCCTCATAGGGCATCTTCCCAAATGGCAGCCCTGACACCACATGTATCTCATGGAGAGAGAAACCTAGCTCCCCGACGGGCGTGAAGAAGGCACAGCTATCTGGATTTTACTTCTCCAACATAGCAAAGAAATTAGTATAGCTCTGAACAATCTCACATCTGGTGGCTAACACCGAAATTGTGAGGCCAGACTGAGCAAGTGACTTCTTGAGTTCTTCAAGAACAAAGTCCACCATTCGGGTCTACCAACCCCCTTCTCCTAAAAATACCCATCCAGGGGACCTGAAAGTTTGCATAGGAAATTCACCCCAGGCATCAATGAATTAGCGGATGAAAACATTCGCCAAAAGGGGCATCTCTTGAGTTGGATCTTTTTTCTCAAATCTACCAAGTCTCAGACCTTTGATTTGTCCATCAATCTATATATGAGCTCATCAACTAGATCCAAGCGATATGTTCTCTTTCTCCTTGTCAAGGTCAAAAGCTAAACTCCTATGGTAGCTGACACTTAGAAAATAAGAGAGCGGATACATTCTCTTTATGCACGAGAGAAAGAAGAAATGGTCATTGATTCTTCACAGGAGCCTGGAGTCTTCCACATGTTTATATCTGTCATCCGCCACTATGTGATCTCCAAACAAAAGCGCTTTCTTTATGAATTGGTCCATGACCTTCTAGCGTCTCCACATCAAGGTTGGTGATAAAAATTCTAAGGGTGGAGCATCTGGCTTCCATGATCTGGTGCGTTCGCTCTAAATTAGGAAAATTGTATAGTGGAATTTTTTCACAAAAACCAAAAGCTTCGCCATCATCTAAACCACTAGTGTACCTAAAATGATGATTAGGAGAGAGCGGCACACTGGGGAAAAGCACTGCAAAACAAAAAGTAGGAGTTAGTAGCTAAAGCAAGGTACTGATATAAGTCCAAAAAACTAATTTCAAACGCAGAGGTCAAAACACCTACATTTTTAATCTCAAACGCAGAGGTCAAAACACCCGTGTTTTTTATCTTAAATGTAAAAGTCAAGACCCGCATTTTCAATCTCAAATGCAGGGGATCAAGACCCGCTTTGTCAGCCTTAAACGTAAATACCAAAATTTGTGTTCCAATCTTAAAACGTAGAGATCAACCCTACATTTCACAATTAACGCAGAGGCTTATCTCCGCGTTTCAATCAGAAGAAGATAAATCATCTTCCTCGTCATCGACTCAGAACCCATCTAGGGTTAAAAGAAACTTGTCGAAACAAGTTATGGTGTTCATGCTTACCATAGCAAGCTGATGCACGTATCGGCAGCGATGATGATGGTGTGGCCATGGAAGTATAAACAACATCGGCGTCCCTAACCGGTAGCATTTCCAAAGTCGTTCACATGACTTTCCTTGAACCAGAACTCATCCTTCTTGGTGTCATTATCGTTGGTGGTCAGAGATGGGTGAAGATCGTCAGAAATCTCAAAGGACATGAGGACTCTTGTTCAGGAGTTAAGACGAAGCTGAAGAGTTAAGTAACTCTTAATTCAACCCCAAAAGGAGTTTATTTATAAACAACACCCAAGCTGTTAATTCGGCGGGAGACTCTAGAATAGAATCCCAACCACCCAAAACGCAATCTCGACATTATAGGATAAGGCGGTTAGCCTTCTTAAACGTAAGGCCCATGGATGCGTTCCAATTTCTCAAATGTCAGGCCCAACCCTGCGTTTTCTAACTTTGAACATAGAGTTAGACCCGCGTCTCAAGCTTCGAACGCATGTGTCAACTCTACGTTTTAAGTAATCAAATGCAAAACTCACTTTTACATTTCAGATCTCAACTGATGGGTTCAATCCGTATTTCCAACATGATAATAATTCTCATGAAAGTCATGTATCACAAACTCTTTTGACAGAGTGTTGTCAAAACTTCTGTGCATCTTCAACGTTGTCTAAGCTATATCAGTTAACAAAATTCCCTAATGTCGTTAAGTTAACATTACACTTATGATGACCATTATCCCCATAGAGTTTGGATTTAGCTTGCATTACCCCTGATGTGCCAACAATTTCTCTTTCAAAATTAACTTATCGACTCTCATCAACAGAGTGATAAGTCCCCAAAATAGCTTAAAATACAATCAATTTACTAACTCTCCTCAACAGAGTAGTAAATAACCAATTTATCAACTCCCTTCAACAGAGTGATAAGTTTTCCAAATCTTATTCAAATCACAAGTATCAAAATTCATCGCCTCTGATGATAAACTCATTTAACAGTTCTCCCCAATGAGATACTAATTTTTAAAATCTTGTTCAAATCACAAGTACATAAATTCATGTCACGTTAATATCACACCTCTGACAATCTACTTATCAATCCACATCGATAGGATGATAAGTCCTCAAAGTTGCCCCGATCACAACAAATTCCTATCATGTTAATATCACGCCTCTGACAATCTACTTATCAATCCTCATCAATAGGATGATAAGTCCGCAAAGTTGCCCTGATCACTATAAATCCCTGTCACGTTAATATTACACCTCTGACAATCTACTTATCGACTCTCTCTCTTATAGAGCGATAAGTCCTTAAAGTTTCTCATACTACAACAAATTCATATCACGTTAACATCATACCTCTGCCAATTAACTTATCAATCCTCTTCAATAGGATGATAGCCCTACAAATCTCTGTTATGTTAACACTATACCTCTAATGGTTAAACCCCCCTTCCAACTTGTTATTCTTTTGCATAAGAGTAACAAGTGTTCATATTACACCTCTAGTGCTTATAAGTTTCTTTTAGTGTTTCAAGTGAACATGCAACATAGAAAGAAACGAACTTGTTAATTATTTTCATGAGAATGATAATTGTTTAGTACAACTCCAAGGGTTTGATCATTCTTAGATAGAATATCAAGTCCTGGAGCTAATAAACATCCCCAGCAGATTAAAATTTTTTAGAATTATCTTAAATGATAATAAGGAAAAGTGTTAAATCTTGGTTTGTATGGGTATTCATGCTACACCTCTGGTATTTTTCAGGTATTTTATTGTCCCGTGTTAAAACATGACATGCAAAAGAAATAATGAAAAGCCAAGATAGTATCACTTTTTACTCAAAACAAAAGAAAATAATATAGGATAGTGTCATTCTTATCAAAAGACCGATACAAAATCAAGTTCATAAGTTCATTAAACAAAAGGTCCAAGTTGGGACTTAATATCAGAAAGCTTCTTCTCGTGATCAGCTTGCACCATCTCTTTAGCCCGTTGTCGTAGTTCGTCTTCACTGAGTAATGTGGCAACAACTTCTTTCTTAGCCTCTTCAAGAGCCTGAGCCTCTTTGCGATAGTCCACAAGAGAGTTTGCACTCTTGACGCTGAGTTCAGTTACGATAGCTTCTTCTCGAGTGAATTGAGCCCCCAGTCTAGCCAACTCTACTTCAGCTGCAAGGATCTTCATTCAAAGAGACTCCAAGGTGTACGACCTAGAGCTCTCTCTCAGCTAAGCCCCATTGAATCGCCTCATGCCGATTTATCTCTTCAGTGTGGATATTAGTAAAAGTTAATGCAATCTGAGCATGAATATCCACACGTCCCAGTTCTTCCAAGGCCTTTAGCTTTGTTTCTAAGTGGAAGATGACCTCTGAGCAATGTTCAACACAGTGATCATCACCCACACATTTGATGCTGTTCAAGCTACTCATTAAGAGAGGCTTGAAAGTTTCAAATATATCCCGACCAGCGATAACGACCTCGATCATCTTCTTCACAAGACTCTCTAAGTAACCAAGAGAGAACTTGAGGAAATCAGGAGCATCTACTGGGCTTGAGACAACAATGGGAGATGGTGCTAAGGCCCCTAAAGTTGCTGAGCTAAGCAGAAAGCCGACAGGTGATTTCGGTGTAGCAGCCAGAGGCTAGATACTGAAGTCCAATTGTGAAGGACTTGATGTAAGAGCCATAAGTTATGTTGCTTGATATGAGCTTGGGACACTTAAAGTCCCTATCGGGGTGAGAGAAATTATTAGCAATATCGTCAATGGAGGAGTTGTCTTCGGTAGCTCCAACGATGGCTATTCTGGCAAAAGAGTTGTTGCTTGCACAAGCTGCTGCTTTGGAGAAGGAGTAACAGCTATGGTCCCAAGAGTTTGTGAACCTGCATGCAAAAACAGCCAGAACACAAAAGGAAAATACATGAGGATTCAAAATAAAACATGCTTACCGATCGGAGAGACAAGAATATAAGTTGATACTTTATCTGAAGTAGCCCTTGGCGTATTATCGAAGTTAGTGTATTCATCCAAAGAGTCCTCTTCACTAACATCATCTTCAACGTCATCGCCAATGTTGTCACCTTCGGCATCATCATCAACTTTATCACCACCATCTCCTGAAGAATTCTCATAATCCACCTTCTCCTCATCACTTGCTGCTGAATGTTCAGGTGAGCCCACAGTGCTAGTTGACTTGGACATGATCCCCGTGGTAGGGCTAAGTCTTGTGTCCCTCATCGATGGCATTAATACAGAAGTATAAGGACATTGATTTTCATCAATGTCTTCTTGAGCGGCCCCTGTAGATTTACCTACAGGTAACTTCTTCAACTAGAGCTGTAGGGTTTATTGTAGGGATAGATTCTGCATCCCCTATAAGTGATTCATTCCCACCTTCTTCTTCATTCAGTGGATGAACAGAAGAGGCAGGACCTCTTAGAGCTGGGCTAACTGAAGGAAGCTCAGATTAATGCGAGAGCTCCATAGCAGTCGACTCTCATTCTTCTTTCTCTGCATGCCATGCTTTATGGGCATCTTGCATAAGTTTAGAAGTGGGAGGTTCGAGTGTCAATTTTCAACACGCTCGCTTATCATATTCACCCTCTTCAGTTAGATCAAGGGCCCTTTTCCCTACGGCACTCTTGTATTGACCTTTTTTTTATGATGTTTAACAAATAATTTACTACTAATATATTTTTTCTAGTGTTTGTATTTTCCTATTTATTTTAGACAAATAATACATTGGAGGATGGATGGAATTGAGCTTCAATGATCATATCCAATGGAGGTTGACGGAATATCGGTATGAAGTAATGCAATCCAAGTTGAAGATCCAAGTTCAAGCTTCATCCACAAGTGTACCAAGAAGAGCTTTGTTGAAGATCGCAAGCTTGGGTAAATTAGTTTAGGGTTTATATTATGTATGTTAGATACTTTAAGCTTAATATTATATACACACATACACGTTTTAGTTTTATATATATATAGTTATATATATATACATACATGTTTTGGCTTTCATGTTTATATAAATATGAAAGTACATATTTCATATTTATTGTTTCATTTTGGTTTAGCTTTGTAGATATGAAACTATAGTTATATTCATATGCACTTTCAAGTTTCATATTTATCATTTTATAAAATGCATATTGTACAAAACTTCATTTTTGCATAATATTAAGTTTTTGGTTTATAGACTTAACAACAATAGTATGTATCTTTTATCAAGTCTATAAAATCAGTTTATAAAGTTTCAAAACATGGTTTAGCTAAAATATCAAAAACATGTGTTTTGTATTTTCATGTTTTGGACTAGTTTTAAAAAATGATGATTTTTCACAAATATGGAGTGAAATTCCAAAAATTCTTTTTGTAGCATGTTCATTAACATGTTTATAAACATTTCCCAATATGTTATATTTTTTGGAATTTATTTGTTATTTTTATAGACACTTCAAAAATCAGTTTTACTATTCAAATCAGGCTGATATAGTGTTATCAGTCGACTGAAGAAATTGCCTAGAATAACAAAAAGTTTTTGTTTGTTTTAGTCAACTAACCAGTCAGTTGATGAGGTCATCACTCAACTGATAAGGTCGTCAGTCGACTGATGAGCTGGAAAATGCCTCTAACGATCAGCTTACCAGTCGACTGATAAAAGTCGTCAGTCGACTAATGCTGTAACGGCTAGTTTTTTTAGTCTTGTCCTATTTTGGGTTTTTGGTCTTTTTGCTTTGTTTTCTCTTGGCTTTGGGGTTCCTATAAATACCCCCATATATCCTCAGTTTTATGCTATTAAGAGAATTGTTTAAACAAGTTTAAAGGGTGTTTTGTGTTTGTTTAAAAGAGTATTTACAAGTTTGGTTTTGTGAAGAAATTTTCACAAGGGCTTGAGGAGATCATTAATTGTGATTGGGCATTCAACTCATCTCCCTCTCTCTCTTGTTATCTATAGAGAAGTTTTTCTAAACTCATATCTATCTATTTATATGTTTGATTTTTATTTCCATAAGCTAGAATTTATTTGAGTTTAGTTTTGATTTAAATCTCTTTGTTCACACATAACCATTGAGCTTATTGTATTTACATTCATAGTATAATTTGGGGTTGTGGGTTTGTGACATTGAGAGTGAGCTTATATTGTGTTCTCACCTTGTTTAGAGAACGATCATTTGATTTGTGAGTGAGTTGCACTTTGTAATATACTTGTACACTAGGAGAAGTGTGTGGTGAGAGACGGGGTTGTCCTAAGAGGAGTAGGATAGGTGGTAATACCTAGAGGTAGGTTATAATTCCTAACACTTTAGGGATACACGAGCTAGAGACCAACACTTAGAGGGTGTAAAGTGGGATTGTAAGAGTGTGAGATTGTAAAGTTTTCGGTAAACTAGAAAATCGAGTATGAGGTGTAAACGTTACTTGGGTGAGCGTAGAAAACCCGGTTGTAATAGTTGAGATCTCCTCGAGGTGAGGAGTGGAGAAGTAGGTCGTGAGGACCAAACTACGTGAACATATCGTTTGTTTGTGATTGTATTGACGCACTTATTTTTATGTTCATATCTTATATCGCCTTTGTATATTTCTTGTTATTTATATTACCCACTATCTAGTTTATATTGTTTACCCTTGTGTTATTTGTATATCCTTGCACGTATATTGTTCATATCTCATTTGCTAGGATATATTTGTTAATAAGTTATAAATTGGCATAAATCGGATTAGATTAGCATAAACCCTATTCACCCCCCTCTAGGGTGCTTTCAATTTGTATCATTGCACTTCCTAGTGGCATCAGTGTGCTTTCATCTTGCTCCGGGTTCTGACCCTTGAAGGCTCCATCTCATGAGCCTTAGGTATCCTGAGTTCTTCTCCTTGAGCTCCTTCTGGTGCATATCTTCTTTCTTCATCAGCAATTACCTCCTCATAAGATAAGTACTCACTAACTCCCCTTATGCGAGACTTTTTGGAACTCCTCTTCAAATCGTACCACTTTCGAATAACCTTCAGGCAAGAAGTATTAATCTTGTATTCAGAGATTTGTAAAGTAGCCTGGTACCAAGTGCAAATGCTCAAGGAAGTGTTGGCATTAGGAATTTGTGTGGCAGCTTGAACTTTGCCCCTGTGCAGCTTGCCACTGAGTAATACCAGGCTCTCGCCTCTTTGTACACGTTGCCCTAAATGCAAGTTCTAGTTTGGGGTTTCTGATATAAATCTGATCATAGCCGAATAACTAAAAAAAGCCATAAGGCTGATATGGTTCAATGAAGCACTTTTTCCCTTGCCGAAAAACAAGGTAGCTCAGGTGTATGTTTATAAGATACCAAAAAGCACCTCTGCTAAGTGTGGTAAAGGAGTTACGCCCTGGAGTGTCCTGATGTATTTCTCCGTATGCACAACCTTCAAAAGTAGGAAAGCTACAAGCAATCTCATAGTCAAAATCTTGCATCAATATCTCTTGGAATTTAACTTGGTACAAACCAACCCACCGAGCAATCTCCATATGTTGGATGAGAGGGGTTGAGGCATTATTAGATGCAAGCATCGACATCAGGGAAGGGTAGTGTAGCACAAACCAGGATACCAAGTAGATATATGGTAGTGACACCCGAGGAGTAGAAGTCTGAATAATGGTCTTCTCATCTGACTCCAACTTCTTGACCACGACGAATTCAGAAGCGAACTCCCAAAGACCACTCTGCATACATCATACCATGGCCGACAGGAGGTTCATAGGTCATCCATAAGCCAGAGAACGACTGAATATAAAACCTCCATTGTAATGGCATCTATAGGCCTAGTTGGTACCACACAACATTTCAACCAAAGTGTGAGAAAACCAGCAAACAAGGTCATGTTGAAAATTGGGATCTCTGTCTTATAGTGAAAACTTTCAAACACGATGAATGCCAGGAAAATATCTTCCTCTGCCTCATAAGTGTAGTAGGAAGTTACATCGTCGATACGCTCATTGATTTCTTCTAGTGTGCTAGCAGCCAAGAGAGTCACTTTTATATCCTTATCATACAAGTTTTGAAAGATAACTCAGCCCACTGTCCTTGTTTGACACCACTCGCTTGCTTACCTGTAGTCTGAGAGCATATCTAGAAATGACATACTAACTCCCAATAAGTGTCATAGATCCCTAGAGCAGTATTTTTCAAAATTTCCAACTCTTTACTCCCAGGGACAAACTCTTCATATGGCATTTCTCCAAATGATAGCCTTGAGATCTCAAACATATCATGGTGTGCAAAACCTAACTCACCAACAGGAGTGAAAAAGGTGTCGGTATGAGGGTTATAAAATTCTAGCATGGCAAAAAGGCCACTGTAATTCAGTGAAATCCCATTTTGAGTAGCCAATATCGGGGTTCTCAACTCAAAAATCCTAAAGGGCTCTTCCAATTCCTTCAAGACAAAATTTATCATTTGGGGCCACCATTCCGTCTTGCTAGAATGTACCTATGTTGGAGCACTAAAGCCTTGGGTAGGAAATTTTCCATGTACAGAGATAAATTTTCTGACGAATGTATTTGCCAATTTAGCAGGTTCACCAACGGGATGCTCCTTTCTGACTGAACCAGACTTCAAAGTTACAAATTGATTGAAGCCAGCTGGGTGAGCACCAAGATGAGTGATATGTCCTGCAGCAACACCACCCTATTCCTGGACAAGTTCCCAATCCATGGATCACAGAATAGAAGCACACTAATAGTAAGAGATCGGCCACATCCGCTCCAAGTTTGGTAGAAAAAAGCGACGATCATTGGCAGTCCTTAGCCACTTATAATTACCATCAAACATTTGCTTCGGGTCCATCTTAATAGAACCTCCAAAAAGGAATGTTCGTTTCTTTAAATCTTTACGCTCTGCTATCTTAAACTTTGCATCTGTAACAAGGGATCTGAGGGTTTTGGGGAAAGCTTGAGTGATGAGTTTTGCTCGTTCCTTGTTTGTATCCTAGATTATTGGATATTCCAAATGAAAGCTGAAGATTGTATTTTCCTCTGTACCTCTTGTATGACCAAAGTAATGATTGAAGAAAAGAGGCTCACTAGAATAGCGTACTACAAATGGAAGAGACAATCAGTTAGTGCGAAGCTAATGATAAGTCCGAAAAAGGCTTAGTTCAAAATGTAGGGTTAGACCCGCGTCCCAAACTCAAAACGCAAAGGTCAACCCTACACTTCCACATCCAAAATGCAGAGGTTGATTTTGTGTTTTAAGTGACAAACGCAAGGGTTAGACCCGCATTCTAAATTCAAAACACAGAGGCCAGACCCGTGTTTTAAATTCCAAACGCAGGGGCCAAACCCACATTTTAAATTCAAAACGTAAGGGTTAGACTCGTGTTATAAATTCAAAATGCAGGTGTTAGACCCGTGGTCTACTTCAAAATGTAGGTGCCAGACCCGCGTTCTAAATTCAAAACGCAAGTGCCAGGCCCGCGTTCTAAATTCAAAACGTAGGTGCCAAACCCACGTTCTAAATTCAAAACGTAGAGATCGACCCGGCATTCCAAATTCAAAATGCAAGGGTTAACCATGCATCCTAAATCAAGAAACACCGAGGGTAACCTCTGTGTTTTAATGGTGGAATGTGAGCTTTCACTCAGCGTTAACAGCGTAGAACTTGCCAAAACAAGAAAGTCGAATGACTTTTCGATTTGACCTCAACGGTCTATTTATAAATAGTTGTAGCTATCAAGTCGGTACGGGATTTTAGGCAAAAATCTCACACAAAACACGACCTCTGCGTTTACAAGTGAGTTGCTTCAACTTCTAAACACAATCTTGCATTTCGACGTCAAACATAGAGCCTGTCTTGCGTTCCAACCACAAACGTAGAGAGTCTTGTGTTTCGACCTCTACGTTAACGGCCAGAGATTGAAACGAAAAATATTCATTGGGTTCATCGGAGAAGATGAATAGGGATTATGTTGAGTTTGCTAATGGGAGAATAAGAAAGTCAAATGACTTTTCGATTTAACCTTAGCGATCTATTTATAAACAGTGTAGTTGTCAAATTGGTATGGGATTTTAGGTAAATATCTCACCCAAAACACGACCTCTGCGTTTACAAGTGAGTTTCTTCAACTTCTAAACGCAATTTTGCGTTTCGACCTCAAACACAGAGCCTAGTCTTGCGTTCCAACCACAAACGCAGAGAGTCTTGTGTTTTGACTTTTAAACGCATAATTTAGCTTTGCATTTTAATTCTCAAGCTTCAAATAATTAGAGAGAAGCTCATAATGGCCATCAAGGTAACAAAAGCCAAGAATAAACTGGCCTTTGACAAGAAGCTATGCAGCCTCTCAGATGAAGATAGATATGTTCTAATTAGTGTCGTTGACAATGCTGAACCGAATTCTTCTCAAACCGCTTCTTTTCTAGTGACTTAACATTCTCACAAAGATCAACAAGGATATTGTCAAAATCACTACTCCTGTTGAGTTGATCAAGAACGGAGACAAAGTGGATTCCTCTAAGACTCTTTGCCAAATTTGGGTCGCGCCTTGAGTGTTCATCAATACCTACAAGGATTATTTTAGCCTAATTTGGGTTGTGTCTTGGGTGTTTCATCAATACTTATAAGGATCATTTTAGCCAAATTTGGGTTGTGCCTTGGTTGTTCATCAATACCTACAAGGATCATTTTGGTCAAATCTGAGCTGCACCTCACATATTCATCAAAGTTTATGTATTCAATTTCGTAGCACCAAGCCTAAAAGAGTTTATTCTTTTAGCATAACATTACATGTAGAATAGACTTAGATGATTCACATACTAGCCCGATTTTAAACGGTAATCGGAAAAGGCACATCAAATCCGTTGATGACTGAGGATTTGCCAAAAATCCTATTACGTTATAGGTCACCCGCATACAAGCTCGTGGTAGCAAATTTCTACAACCAAGTCCATAATGTCTTTGAAATGGATGTAGTGAACAACTATTAAACAAATTTTGAGATCCAAAGTATTTTAAAAATTCATTCTAGTCAACCATGAACTTTTAAAAGTTTTGGAGGAGATTCTGTAGGCTGTCTAAAAACTACTACAGATAGTTGATCCCCATCAAACACTAATGATGGGAGTTACAACCTGATAATTTCCACATTAACAACTTGACAATAAAAGTCACAAACAAATAACTTTCACGTTAACAAATAAAGGCTACAATTGGAAGATTTTTATGTAGATTGAGAGAGGTTACAAGTCAATGACCTTTACGACAACCGATGAAAGCTCCGATATAACAGTCTTCACAATCAACAGTGGGAGTTATAATTTGACGACTCTTACTTTTTAAGGAGCTAAAAGTAAAGATTACAGAATGACAATCTTTACAACGCTCTGACAAAAGAGATTGTAAGTCAATAATCTCTTCAAAACGCAAGATTCAGCCTTGCATTCTAGATTCTAATGTAGCACAAACGCAGCTTCTAGACGTTGCTCTTAGTCGCTGGCGCTACACAAACACAGCACAAATGCAACATTCTCAGCTGCTAACACAGCCTGCAAACCCTATGTTCAAACGCAAAATTCAGCCTAGGACGTAAATGATGCGTTTGACTTATTCAAACGTGAGCCGAACGGTCCCAAAAACTATTTCCCACAATTTGAGGGATTTATGAGTAATTAAGGGGTCGGTTACACCTCTTAATCCCCCTATAAATAACAAAAACTCAACCGAGTTAAGGGATTGAATTTTTGCATCAAAAATATCACAAAAAGAGAGACCGTCATTTGTGTTCTTGGAGATCGTAGAGCATCCTGCAGTAATCGAGATTTTAGAGCTTTGATACTTGGCTTAAAACCGATTTTCGGTTCCAACTAACTCTTCTACAGAGTTTAAACTTACTCTAAGGTTCTAAAACTCATTAAGAGTTCTTTTCAAACTTGTCATGCAAGTTCTCTTCAAAATCAATTAAGAGGAAGAAATCATGTTCTAGTGAGGTGAAACGTTCGAATCGTCAACAGAAAGCAAACTCAACATGAACATTGAGGGAAGCATTCCATCGACACTAAGAAGAACCCAGGTTAAACAAAGGAAAGAATCTTCATCGATCTTTCTCTCTTGTGTAAATTAGGAATCTGATACAAGAAGATTATAATTTCTTTTTCTAAGTCTGTTAGAGAGAATAATATGAATTTAATTCTTCATCTTTCAATTTTTCCACCAAACACTAGGCTTAAAATTCTCGTAGTTGGACACGGCCCATCACCGGTGCCCACACCGACTTCAGCAGCTGCACCAGCTTCAGCACTCACAGGCTCCTCATCTATAGCCTCACGCATCTGCTATGTGAAACCTGAGCTTTTGGAGTGGATAAAGCTGGGAGAGGGAGGGTCGTACGGAACTTCACCCTCTTCAAGACTCCCTGCAAACCGATAATGAAGAATACACATCCAACGATCTGGAGACTAAGTATAAAAATCACACGAGGAGTAAGATATTACTTGCTCCTAGAACATCGCTGAGTGGCTCCTCTTCAGACACAGAGATCGAGGTGTGAGTTTGATACGCGAGCTTCTTACGCTTCGTAGGGCGAGCCTCTTCAGAAGTGACATGTCTCTCCTGTCTGAATTTGGTGCACAACTCAATTCGTGAAGAAATCTGAGCTAAAGATTGGGATCTCGTCCAATGGAGGATGGGAGGCTCTTCTTCATTAGCGGCCTCACCTAGAAAGTCAACCACCATCTTGTTAGGGTAGGTAAATAAAACCTCCTACTTCGACTTCTTTGGAGCCATTGGAGGCTTGGGCAAATCAGATAGGCAAGTCAGACGAGCGATCACCGGGCTCATAAACCATCCTGAGGAGAAGAACGAATCTGGCAGACCAGTCACGAGTTCTTCCTCATTGCCACCAACTCCCGTGCTTTCGCCCCCAGCTACGTCTTCTTCAGAAGTTTTAGTTTCATCAGTGGGGAAAATCTCCTCTTCCTCTCCTGCTGGAAGGTCCAACGGGCTCTTTCCCCCATCTCCTTGATACCACAGCCTCGTGAACGATTTAGACTATGACTCGGGCTTCTTCTTTAGCCTCCAACTCTAAAATCTATTTCAGTTTGGCAGGTGCATTAGTGGAAATGAGCCACCTACAGCAGAGAAATGTGAGCTCTAACTTGCATTCTACGGTAGGAAGATTGAATATGGTGCCTGTGCGACCCACCACACTCCAAAGCCACACCCAGGCACCATATGTAAGACCGCCCTGAGTCCTTAATTCTCAGTTCAGGTTCCCAACGTACAGTTAATCATAACCAAACTGATAAGAAAACTGACATGGTAGATAAGGTTCTATATGGCTGTAGTTCTTCACTCGCAAGATAAGATACCCGGGCCGGATATTCATCAACCATCTGAAGCAAGGGAAGTTCGACCCATCCCCGACCTCTCCTCATCAATCAATAGCTCATCATATTGGCCAGAGAATCATGGGAAGCACTTGAATAACTCCCAACACTTGTAGATCTGGAGTTGCCGCCTCACCTCAAGAAACTATTTTGCTTCCCAATTGCTATCATCTAACAGCTACACCAGAGGAATGGAAGGATCTGTGATGCACAATACCGACATTAAGTTTGGGCAATGAAGGACGAGCTACACCATCAGGTAGGTATAGGAAAGTTCAACTTTGGCAGTGAGAATCTCGACCATCGACTTGCTTCCCACTAGTGTGAAACCAACAACCAATTACCAAAGCCCGCAATGTATATCAGCAACTATCATCGGTAGTAGGGAAAGATTCTTCCCGTAAGCAAGCTGAATAGCCAGGAGGAGGACCTCTATTGGTAAGGAGTCGGAGAATTGATGCGGCATGACATATTTCTTCAACCAAATGGTGAGGTATCCAGCCAGAAGAGTCATGGTCTGAATCCGTTTCTGTGCATGACGCAGGAAGTTATGGAATTTAGTCCCCATCGAAAATTTTCCCTCAGCAGTAGGAGTAGTATATGATCGAATGCCGATCTTCTCAGTCAAGTTGTTAATTTATGAGGGAGTCAGAGGCACCAATTCATAAACCACCTTGCCAGAGCCATCCTCCAGATGCTTGAACAAATAATCGGTGAATTGCTTCAAGCTCAGCTACGAGAATTTCTTCTTCACCATGATGCCGACGCTCGCTAAAGCTGTCTGATAATAGCACGTGAGATCCCATAATGTGTCGTATCTGGCAGGGAAGGCCATCTTCATCTGATCCAATTGCCTATTGGAAGGAAAATATTCTTGATAGAGAACGTCATCCATCGGTAGTCCTAATACCTTCTGCATCTAGTGCAGGGCTAGGCCCAACTCTTCGTGCAAGGTCAGAAGTTAGTGTCTAGGTTGTTGAGCTCCAATAATGCAAGGAAATAATACATGCTCATGGGCAACCTGTACATACTAGCACAAACAGGTGTATACAACCTACTATTAGTCAGCTCCGTGCCCCATCGCCCGAGGAAAAAACTCGTCATCCTCGTCCACTATTTATCGGCTACGAATGCACCCAGCCATAGCACCTATATCCCTTCATTAGCAAATCTCTTTCCAGCCTTGCGAGGTGATTCCTCACTATGTTAGCAATGATCGGCAGCTCATTTTATGGTGTTGCTTGGCCCAACATGCAGGGATGGAGTCTACGGATGTAACTTCTATTACTGGAGCTTGTGGTCTTTTGGCAGGTAGTGTGCCTATAGTGAACTCACTCTTGATCCTTAGTATGATGCCAAGACATCGCCCACGTCATATCTTGCTTCCATAGATGAGTCAGCGGATGTTGACGAGGGATCGGGGGAAGATAAAAAAAACTCACGTAATCTTCATTTAGCCACTTCTCGTCCGCGAGGGTCAGGACGTCCAGATCTTTGACGGAGTCACCGAACAAGTAATCAGACTTCCTTAAAGGTTGAGTGGAACTCGAATTTTTGATGAGTGGAGCATCGGTGATCAGCCTTCTTAATGTACGACAAATCCCCCCCCCCCCTCGCACCAGCCGAGGAATTTCTTAAGGTCCACCCGGACTAAATTGGGGAGTTACCTAAATGAGGGGTGCAACTTCAGCGGAGGCGTAAGCCTCACCATTGTGACCACTTGCCGCATTAGATAGGAACGCCTCTGAGGGGAATTCAACTGAAACAAATAGCGCGCGTTTATTAAACGTGGTTATAAGAATAATTCCAAGGTAATACAAGGAGTCAAACTCATCTCACAAATATGAGAGATAGAGTCACTACTTTGTAATTAGTGAGATGATTCCAACTGTTTCGCACATATGAGGCAACGTACTTGTTGTGTAAATAACATGACAACATACCCCGCCCTACGGAATCTGATACAGCGTAAAATCGCCCCTTTTGCCTTGAGACGTGTTTTGACCAAGCAAAACACATCTTTTAAGCATCACCCCCCCCCCCAAAAAAAAAAAAAGAGGATATCGGCTCTTCCTAAATACCTCGCGAAGGAGAGTAAATGAGGGTACAATACTTAGAATATCAATTTTGAATTTATAAAAACAGTAAAAGCTTAACCCCGAATGATGAAGCTACGGGAGCCTCTCTCTCAGATAACTAAGAAGCTAACAAACTCCTCAAAACGCGTGAACACCTGGGAGACATCGTCAATCTGCAGGAAAAGTCAGCGGTTTAGATAAAATTTCAAATCCTAAAATAAGTGTTTAGGCCATGTTAAGCAAAAAAAATTCAAGCCAAGGGTACCCAAAATCAAACTAAGCTTTGGCGTCCATCAATATGAAACTCAAGTTTCAACCGTCCCCAAAATTAGAAACTAAGAATTATGAGATGCGAGAAATTAACTAAAATTGAGAGCAATGAATGTGTTTGTTTACCTGAGATGAACGAAGTGGTCAAGGGGAAGATTTAAAGATCGCCAAACACCAAAGCAAAGGAGGGCTTTGAGGGTTCCTATTACATTCAAGAAGAATGAACGTGGTTTAAAAAAATCTCAGCTTTCACCTGAATCCAAGGGTTAGGATTTCCGATTTTCCCCTAAGAACCAAAGTAGAGAAAGTCCATTTTACCAAACTTGAAGCAAAGGGAATGAAGGGAATGAATCCTTACCTGGAACAATGGAGATGGACACGATGTGGAGCTTGAACCCAAGTCAAAGAACCGAAACCCTAGCTTGCCTCGATGAAGTATTTGGAGGAGATCAAAGGGTTTAAGGAGAGGGAAGATGAGAAGATTAAGAACTCTTTAGGAGGAGGAATTCCAAATCTAAAGGAGGAGAAAGAAGATGAAGAAAACTCATGGGTTTTGAACACTTAAGAAACCCAACGGACCGCCTCAAACCGCCCTCGTGCGAGACACAATTTTGTGTCTCGCACACGAGACACATGTGTGTGTCTCGCACACGTACGAGACACCACACATGGTCTCGCATGTGTAGTAGGTCCTGTTGATCATTTCACATTGATATTCACCTATTTTTGCCTGTTTTCAACGTCTTTGAGGTACGTATTCACACTCCGATGAGTATACGAGTATAAACTGCATCTCCTTGAACCTCTAATGGGTATATGAGGTTAAGCTATTCTCTAAAACTCCAAGGAGTAAATGAGTATAAACTAATTCTCCCCGCGCCAACGCCTTAAGAACTTAAACTGTATAGACTCCAGTTATGTATGAGAATAAATTTTGTTACACTGCAACATTGGTCAACGATTCGACAGTTTTGCCAAAATCAAGTTCAGGATAATTTTATGCCAAAATTATTCTGGGGAGTTCAAGCATGATTCAGATACAAACTTCTAACAAAGATAATCAGTTCAACGCCGACTCAATAATACGAGCTAAATTCAGATATCAACGCACCAGAAATATTTTAGACTATTCGATAAAATACTGAATAGACTAAAAGTTAAAGAATTAAAGCCACTCATGGGTCCTTTTGCATGGTCTACTCGACAAAATACTAAAGAGATTGAAGGTAGGGTCTATCTTATCCAAAGTATTCTAGACTCCTCGATAAAATACTGAGGAGGCTGAAAATGTTAGAGGGGGTATCTGTAAGCATCAAAAATTATCTATAGATTCCCAAATGTAGATCAAGGTGAAGAGAAGATGAAGAATGTCATCATCCAGGTCAAAGAAGGTCATCTGATGCCAAAAGGAAGCAAAGGAACACACAAAACGACAAAACGATAAAGCACGCAAAATGACGTAACGATGAAGTGAGACACCTGAAGTGTCTCAAATGGAGAGACACAATAATATGTCTCACACTCAAAGTGAGAGACACAATAGTGTGTCTCGCACTCAAAGTGAGAGATGCAATAGTGTGTCTTGCACTAAAGGCGAGACACACAATGTGTCTCACACACAATAAACTCCCAAAACATGTTTTTTGATGATTTCTCAGATTCGTACATTCTAGTGGCTTCCTAACTACCTTGAGAGTATCCTTAAATGCTGTAAAGTCGTTACTAACTATAGATACATCCAAATCATGAATTTTTATCATCAAACACGGCGTCCGAAGTCTATAAATACCCCCCCCCCCATGCACTTATGACGGGTACGGGTGAGATCTGGATTCTTAGGTGAGGTGTTGATGTTTTGAGCAGAGAGACATTAAATTTAGAGAGAAAAAGGCAAGATCTTAGCGAACTTCAGCATAAAGATGAAGATTTTAAGAGATCTGCAGGCCTTCACCTCTTCCCTTAAGATCAAACCTTGTTTTGATCTCGAGAAGAGTATTAATGTCACCTTGCTAAGGTTATTTACTTCTATTCTTATTTCTAAAACCAAATAAAAACACTAAGCCTTCTTCACAATTAATCCGGATCTGTGAATCAATGGTCCATGAGCTAACGCATCTCGGCACAAGTAAAGATCTCACACAAGCAGCAACGGATAAACAATCTATGTGTGTGTTTCTAGGAGATCCCCTCTATTTGTTTCTCTTATAAAGAAAAGTCTTATAAAAAGGCTCACACTTTTATTTCTATTTGTAATCAATAAACGATTGTAATGGAAGTTGCAAAGAAACTGATTTCTAATGCAAACACATCACCAAAAGATATGGGCTCATCCACCTTCGTCCTATTGTCACCTTGGTCAACCCGCAATGCTCTCTTAGCGTATCTCTTCCGGGTGTTGTTGGACACCCTCTAATAGTAGGACTGCCACTGATTATGTTAATGACCCCTTTGTGGCTGGGCTTTGGGGGTTGACTATCTTTCTACGGTCGAGGACAAGGTGACCGCGAGCGGGATCTTTTGTTTTCCTTGGCTGGGGCAACTTCTCTATAGTTCCGTCGAGAGATGAGGTTCTTCAAATGCCCTCTCTCAATCAAGTCCTTAATATCCCTCTTCAAGATTCGAAAATCATTGGTGAGGTGGCCATGATCCTGGTGATAGCACAAAAATTGCCTGGTGTCTCGGTTCTTCAGATTCGACCTCATCTGAGGAGCAGGTTCCTTGAGGTGTCCCTATTTTTAGACCATGGCAAGAGCATTGGTGAGAGAGGTGTTGAAGATCGTGAGAGTTGACTTCGGATTCAGGTCCTTCTGTTAGCCCCTTCTGTTGGACCGATTAGGACGAGAGTCGACTCTCGGAGGATCTCTTGACAACTCTTGTCTTGCAGAGAGGATCTGGCCGAGTTAGGTGTTAGTGCCACCATCAGAATTAGCACTGGAGTAGACGAGGTGGTTGGGATAGCTAGCGCTGCTGAAGTTTTGGCTGTGGAGGTCTTTGTGGCCATGGCTGACGCCTTATAGGCTCGGGCATCCTCCATGTCTATATACCCATGAGCTTTGGCCATCAGTTGCTCATAGTTAGCGACATGTTTCTTAGTGAGTGAGTCGGTCGATTCATTGCTCTGTAGGCAAGCAACGAGTGCGAACATGGTGACTGTACTCCCTGGGTCATTGACCTCTAACCTCTTTGCCTGGAATCTTTTAAAGTAGGCTCGGAGGTTCTCTTCAGGCCCCTGCCTCATCTGGATCAATACATGAGGGGACAATTTCTGCTTAGTTTTAGTTAGGAAGTGGTGGATGAACTTTTGGCTGAGTTGTTGAAAACTACTGATGGACTTCTTCTCAAGAGCATTCCACCAGAGTTTGGCACTCCTTGAAAGAGTGATGGCGAAGCGTCAACATAAAACTACTTCTGATGCTTGGAGCATGCTCATAACATGCTCAGAGGGGTCTCCCTCACCTTTGTACTTCTCCGCTTGAAGTATCTTAAATTTCTCACATGGAGCATTCATAAGGTCTTCTGAGAGAGGGGTGTTCCCCCCGATGGCATCTACAATCGGTTCTATATACTCGGTCATATCCAGAGGCCCCTATGGTAGCAGAGGGGACAGGAGAGGCACGATGATGGATGAGAGTCTTAGAGACCATTCCCCTAGTGCAGTCCCCAAAATGACCGTGGCTTGGACTCTCACCAGAGGTCTCTTGATGATGATAGTGATGTAAGTGAGACTCGTCAGTACGAACTGATCGACATGATAGTGGGGGTGCATGTTCAACGCGATCCCTCATCTATTTGGCAGCAGCACGAGGAGTCTTAGGTTGGATTACTTGCTGAACTTCAGTAGGAGTATGAGTCTCGGACCACTGGTCTCTTGAAGGAAGGGGAGAGTTGAAGTAACTTGCTGCGGCTATGGAAGCCGACTGAGAAATTCACTAGTAAAGATTGTGAATTGCTATTGGAGAGACTGAGAGAGCTTGTGAGCTATTTTCTCAAGTTGGGTTTGGGTAACGTAGCTCTGGCGTCGTTCTACATGGTGAGGTTGATCGGACCCTTGTTCAGAACTCGCCATGTTTTCTCAAAAAAGAAAAGATGCCCCATGATGGGCATCAAACTGTTGATGTACTAGTGATCACACATTCAATTATATCCGTTTTTGGATAAGTTTGTTGAGGATTGATGAGGGTCACTTTCTTCTCGGACTTTATGTCAAGTTCTTTGAACAGGGTAGATGAATCTGCACAAGTAGAAGGTTGTAAAAGCATGGGGTTGGGTTCACCCGTTGTACCTCCTACGATCAAGTTAGCTGATGAACTTGAGTGGGGGTGCATAAGAACTGTGAGAGTTCTTGTGTGCAGTGTGATTTCTTAAGGATTAGATTTGGAAATCAAGATCTCCATTCAAATCCAAAATTCCAGCCCTTTGTAAGGTAGAATAGTACATGTATATATACCTAGGATGTAAGGGTAGTTTGGTCACTTTGGTTGAGCATAGGATGGTAGTGGCGAAGTGTGGGCTGGCGGCTGCGTCAGCATATGCTTTACAGGTGTCGGCTAGCGAATGGGGGATGGATCACTTCAGCATTAATGAGAAGTGATTGGCGGCGTGGTGGTGCCCACGTGGTCCGATGAGTCATGAAGGCTATCGGGGATAAGGTCATGATGGCACCTTCCAAGCATTAAACGCGATCTTAACACGTTGTCAGCAAAGATAAGCTCAAAGTAGAAATTGTCCTTTAGCTTCACCGAGAAGTAACACCTTTCGAGTCGGCTTCGTAAGGCGTCAGACAAATGGTCAAGTGGACTCGTGGCGAGTCGTCTTCGACAAGAGGACGACAAGTACCGCCTTTCAAGTCAACATAGAGGGATGTCGACTCAACAGGTCGGCTGAGTTGTTATCCCTATCAGTCTTCTGCCACCAAGTCGATTAGGGCATAACATGTAGTACACTTGTCCGTTGCTTGGCAATGAGCTTGCATTTTTAGCAAATGGGAACACCATAACAAAGAGTGTTTAGGGTCCTCAAATTTCTTCAGATGACTGGTTCCAGAGCCCACTGTTTGTCCATGCACATGAAAAAGTCATGAGAGAACGGGGTTAGGTTCTCTGGTTGTTCATCCGACGATCAAGTCAGTATTATAATCTTGAAGGGGAAAATTAAGGACAAAATGTGTAAGTATCCATTAAGTTGCCAAAACGTAGAAGAAGTTACCCCATGCATAGTAGTTCTCTTTTATAGCAGATCAGAGGGGTATGAAAGTTACTTTGATCGTGTCCAGATAGGCTGTTGAGTCGGCAGGTACCTTTCAGGTATCGATCGTAGAAGAAAGTGAGTCATCTGGTTAATTAATGAAGGAATGGCAATATGTGCTTGGTGCTGACTAGGCCCGATGAGTCATAAAGACTATGAGGGCTAGAGAAATGATTATTTTGTCAGAGTAGTTAATGCGATAGTAGTCGGCTAGCGAGGGGTTCAAGATAACTGCTGCTTCTCTGTTTGTTTGGTCTAGGGACGAGAAGCACCGCCTTTTGACTCGACTACGCAAGTTGTCGGCCCCTAGGATCGGCTGAGTGAGGTGGCCGACAAGTACCACCTTTGGACTCAGCTACGCAAGTTGTCGGCCTGTAGGATCGGCCGTGTGGTTGGTTGGTAAGTACCATTTTTTGACTCGGCTACGCAAGTTTTCGGTCCATAGTTTGAATCGTCTTGGCCTCAATTCGTGTAATTAAGGCGATGAGTGAAACACGTGTTCGATTTTTCTAGAGAGATTAATATTTGTTAATTTTCTAGGCTTTAACATCTATCCATGTATCAAAGATGTAAGGAAGTACAAGAATATTATTGTGGATGGAATCTAATTTATATGAGGAGTACTTAACACGAGGACCTAAAATTGAACACTTACAGAGAGAATAGCAAGCTTAGAGAGAGAATAGCAAATTGACAATTAGGTCACATGGAGCAACAGTGCCCCCTACGGCCAAGGGTCAAGAGACAAGATCAGCAACTAAAGCTCTTTGTAGACAGAAGCCTCATGATTTTATGTCTTATCCGCTTATTATTTTCTATACAGAGAACAGAGAAGAGTAGTGCTACATGGAGGTTCGATTAAGACTTGAGAGATTGGCTGTAATCCATAATATTAACAATGGAATCTTAGACTAGTGATATTGATTGTTAAACCTAGTTAAATCATTGTGCCAATGATTTTTTCTTTTTTTCATGTTGTTAAGTTTACCGCTGTATTGAAAATCATACTCTCTTTAAAAGTACGAGTTGGGAAATCTTTTCATGGTCAATATTACCCTTAATTTTTTTAAAATATTATATTGTTATCCTAATCTATTCTAATTTTTCTATCTTTTTTGAATTTATAATTAAATGATTTATCCAATCCATAATGAAACTTAACATGTTATTGGATAAAGAAGATACATTTGATATAATTTAAATTTTTATTTATTTTAGTTTATAGAGAAATCTAAAAAATATATGTCAGACAGCACCTAAAAATTTTTGGACCTTGTAAAAGTACCCTCCAAGTTTATTTAATTACAAAAACACCCCTACAAATTTAAAATTTTATTAGAACATCCTGAAAATTATAAATTTTATTTATATTAATTTAGTGAGATATCTGAAAAATATATGCTAGCTAAAATAAAAGTTTTGATATTGGAGAAAGTATCTTGTGAGTTTTGAAAAATGCAAAAACACTCCTAAAAATTCAAAATTTGTAAAAAACACCTTAAAAATTTCAAACCTATAAACACACTTTAAACCTACAAATAACACAATCAACCCTCAAAAATTTATAGAATTTATAATAAACACTCTAAACTTTTTACAAATTGCAAGATAAAACCCTTAAGATTGTAAAATTTATAAAAAACCTGATAATTTCTAACTTACTAGTACATTAAAAATATAGGAGTTATAAATATCCATTCATAATTTAAAATTTATAAAAAACACCCTTAAAGTTTTAAAAATTACAAACAAACTGCCTATAAGTTTAAAAATTTATAAAAAAACCCCTAATATTCATAACTTACGAAAAAAACACCATCAAAATTTCTAACCTATAGACAATAAAATGAATATACAAAATTACTAGCATCACCTAAAAAATAAAAAATTACAAAAAATATCATACTCCCTTTAAAAGTATAGATTTAGGAAAAACTTTTCATGGTCAATATTATACATAACTTTTTTTAAAAGAACAAAACTAATTGAAAATATATTAGATTTGAAATTTACAAAAAAAAACTTAAAGTTTAGTACATTACAAATTAACCCTCCAAAGTTTAAAAGTTTTCAATGATTTTTTATAGTTCCTTGATTACAATGTAAATTTAATAATTTTGTGTATTTGTAAATTATAAAAGTTTAGGGTGTTTGCTTTTACAATTTTTAAAACTTTTGAGGGTGTTTCTTTTATAGTTTTCTAAATTTTTATTGTGTTTTTAGTGTAATGAATAGATACATTAATTAATGATGATATTGAAGAGTAAGTCATTCTTAAGATGTATTAGGCTATAGTTAAGTGTACACATTACTATTCCTAAGCAGTATAGTTTATACATGAAAAAAATTTTAAACAATCTATATAGTGGTTAAAAGGTTTTTGACTTTAATGTACTATTTTTATAAATTATATTTAATGTGAACCTACCATATAATTTTGATTATGGTCATTATAATTTTAATATGTTTAATCGATTGACTATATAGGTATATAGATCATAGATTAATTTACTTTCTTGCATGAGCTAATATTTGGCACTTAATAATTTAAATTATTACTTATAAATTTAATATAAAGATGAGTGTTAATAACTTCTATTTATTTACCTACAGGATAATACAATTTCAATTCCTATTTTTTGCTTGAGATTTATTTTATAGTTACGCGTATCAAATTAGTAACTAAAATAATAATTATTTATGCTTAAATTAGGATGATTTAAATTGTCACTCACTATAAAATTTTAATGAAGATATATACCTTTGTTTTTATAGCTACCTATACTGCCCATGTATATTTTATAAACTAGTTGTTAAATTGATATATTAAATTACTTTTCCTTCGTAGAAATTTCTTTTTTGACTTTTGGATTGTGTAATCACTACGTCACCATTTTAGCATAGAAAGGATCTCATTCTAAATGGCTTCAAACCAATGTTTGAGTTGAACTAAAATATATACTATTGCTACTATGTGTATATATTTTTTTAAGAAAATCATGTCGATACTTTTTTAACAGAAAAAAAATATTCTAACATCTGATATTATAAAATAAAGTATAGCTAATTGAGTGACTAGTAAAAGAGGAATTATATCAGAAATGTGTGGATAATGGAAGAAAGGTAATAATATTGCTAACAATATTACTAATAGCAAACTACAATGTAAAGTTAAACTATTTTGTTGAGCTCAACTTCTGGCTAGAAGCATCGATGTTTATATATATATAT